>VMDR010002423.1:0-92728 GCA_007922815.1 Macrotus californicus
GTGGTTCAAACAATAATGGTGCTCAATGTCTTTAAATCCCATAATTAATGTTTATACTTTTATAAGTAACTAATAATACATTTTGAAATAATTTTATTTGGAGGTTTTTAATCTTAGTATAAGTGTGAAAAATGGGATTTGGAGTTTTTTAATTACTTCATGAATTTGTGAATAAGATGCTTTTGTTGAAAATTTTAAATATTTAAGACAATGACCCAAATGCTCTAAGGGAAAAAAATAAACAGCAGCAACAACAAAAAATAAATTAAACTGCATTTTCATAAAATAAAATATAAGCAACATGTATATAATAAGATAGTATACCAATAAAAACTAATGCATGAATTTCAAGATGAGATAAAAATCACATTTTATAATATTGACATTATAAAACAAAAAAGTCACCCTGACTAGTGTGGCTCAGTGGGTCCCGCAAAGTGAAAGGTCACCAGTTCGATTCCCACTCAGGGCACACGCCTGAGTTGGGGGTTCAGTCCCCGGCTGGGGCACATACAGGAGCACCTGGGCAATGTTTCTTTCTCACATGGATGTTTCTCTCCCTCTCTGGCTCCCTCCCTTCCCCTGTCTCTAAAAAAAAATAATTAATTAATTTTTTATTAGAAAACAAAAGGGGCTAAAAGGTGGCAATCACAGTTAAAGTGAAGAGGCTAAGGGTTCTTTCTCTCTGAACCACAAGGTTCTTCTCATCTATTAAGTGTCACCAGAGGGGAGGGGACTTGAGGGGCTGGGTGAGAAAGGGGGAGGGACCGAGAAGTGCACATTGTTAGTCACAAAACAGGTCACGGGGATGTGAAGTCCAGCACAGGGAAATATCATCAATAATATTGTAATAACTATGGTGGTGCCAGGTGGGCACTGGGCATGTCAGGACAATCACCTGGTAAAGTGTATGATTGTCTGGCCAATACGCTGTACCCCTAACACCAATACAAATAATATTGTGTGTAAAATGTACTAAAAAATAAAAATATTCTTTAAAATCAATACCTTCACTACCTACACAGGAAAGCTAAAGTGAAACATATGGACAAAACCAAACACTGGCAAACAGGTGGAGATTCAGGACTCCCCTACAGTGTGCGTGGGAACCTGACAGAGTCCTGCCCTCTTGCTTCACAAAAGGGGCCTAATTATACATGTAATCATATATTTATTTTTTCTAAAGATTTTATTTATTTATTTTTAGACAGAGGAGAAGGGAAGGAGAAAGAGAGGGAAAGAAACATCAATGTGTGGCTGCCTCTGGTGCACCCCCTACTGGGGACCTGACCCAAAACCCAGGCGTTTTTCCTGACTGGGAATCGAACTGGCGATCCTTTGGTTCACAGGCCAGTGCTCAATCCACTAAGCTACACCAGCCAGGGCCCCATGTTATCGTATATTTAAAGATGCAATATTTAAATGTATATATAGTGCATCTCCACAAGAAATTTCATGTCTAGGTATTTAGACAAGAAATTTTTTAAAATATTACCAAAAAAGGTTTGTAATGAGAATATCCCTATCAGTGTTATTGTTTGTAATAAAATGCCGTTAACAGGAATATGGGTACACTGAGATGTTCAGACAGTGGAATACGGCTCAGCAATCCAAAAGAGCTACTGATACATGCAGAAACAGGGGTGGGTCTCCCGAACAGGGGCTCCGAGGACAAAACCCTTTCACAGAAGCTCGCGAACACCGAGCTAATGACAATCTCTGAGTTTACAGAGGAAAAAGGAGCCCACACGTCCCAGCTGGGTTTGCTCTGAAGGACGTGCCCTGGAACCAGGCTATGTTTCCTCCGCACAGCGCCCTGAAACAACCTGGACGGGGACCTCGGGTGTCTCTGTGCAAAAACTGAACGACTCCCCCCGTCCTGGTCGCCTATCTCCTCCTGGCCCCTGGTTTGCAGTGGCCGCCAAACCCGGTTCTGGACTTCTTTTATTTTTAGCCCTGGTGATTGGCTTGTCCTGGAGACGCTCTGACCCGGCGCTGGCGCCGTGTGCGCTCCTCCGGCCTGCGCAGCTGCCGCGGGAGGCACCGGGAGGCTCGCAGCCGCCGGGCTCCGCCAGCGGTTCCAGTAAAACAGCGCCCCTCGTAAGCGGGACGGGAGCGGGACGGGAGCGAGGCAGCGGCCGGGCCCTTCTGCTCGCGGTGCGCCATCTGTTCCAGGAGCGCCCGCTCCCTTGTTCCCTCCCTGCTCAGACCCAGCAGAATGTTCCTTCTATTATTCACAGCATAGTTGGCAAGGCGCGCATTTTTTTTTATTAGGCCTCGTGTTTTCGTTTCCTGCAACTCGTCCGCTTCAGTGTAGGTGCAAGCGCTTTCTCCTCTGCTTTCCTTCTATCCAACTGCACCGTGAGCAGAGAATCCCCCAAAGTCACGGCCTCCTTGAGATGCGATCACGATTTCTGTTCCGAGACATTTTTCTTATTCTCTCACCATGGAATTCCCCACCATCTCTATAAGGTGGTAGTTTTTCCTAAAATTAAAACAACATGAATAAACTATGGTTGGGGTCTTGAATGAGGCAGGTCCAGTTAGAAACTGAGTAAACTCTGAGCCACAGAGGAAGACTTTCAAAATGTCCCTGCCGCGGCTCCTCTCTGCTCAAGCTAAGGACGCGTGTTTTCTCTCCAAAACAGTCACTATTCTGTTCCTCTACGATTTCTTCCTTTCTGACAATAAATAATCTTCCATAGAGACTTACGCATAAGCCCCTCTGAGAACAGGTCTATGGAGTGTCCTTAAAAAGTTAATTCAATATGTTTTCATGTATATTTTATTTAATAATTTTATTGTATTTTTCCATTACCACTTATCCCCCTCATACCCCCTCACCCCTGCAATCGCCACCCTGTTGTCCATGTCCATGAGTCCTTTTTCTTTTTGTCTCCATCCCTATGTTTTAATACATTTTTAAGCAAAAGAAGAAAAAGGTCTAGTGATGTTTACCAATTCCTGTTTGCCTGTCTGTTCACCTTAAGATCATAATTGTGCAAATACCATGTACCAGGGTCGTGGCATCATCATCTACAACACCAGACACATTCTTTCCAAGAGTAAATACTAACATCATAGGCATCGGTCAGGATTGTATCAAACAAAAAGTAAAGAGATGACTTAGTAGGTAGCACAGGGCAAGGGAACATGAGTCTCTTCCCCACTTAACCCTGACAGAGAAGGCAGAATCTGTGGGTAGGACTGGACCTTGACCTTTCACCTATCTACGTAATGATGGTGTTGTTCAGAACGGGCAATTTCATTCAAGTTTGTGTGACAGTCCATCGGGGGTTTCTCAAACAGGCCTGAGCGCCCCTTCCAGGGCATTTGGAAGATGACGGGAGCCTGGACTGCCAAGGTCCCCCTGCTCTGTACCCCCACACCGCTTTAGAGAATGGACATGACCTACATTCACAGGTAGGCGCTGCGGGTTCTTGGGGATCCAATTCCAGGCTATCTTTTCAACCTTTAAACAATTTCCCATCATGTTAAACAATTCCATTCCACACAGCCCGCTCTCTAGCCACCCTAAACTTCTGTAAACATAGTTTAACGTAGGTGAACATGCACACGGCTGAACATGGTTGTGTCCACTGAGGCTGGGCAGGGGGAGGGAGAAGGTCCTGGAGTACAGAAAAACAGGCCACGTTGTGCAGTGGAAGGAGGAGAAACCTGTGACAAACCCTTCCGAGACGTCCCTTATTTTCAGGGCCACCACTGGTGTCTTGAACACACATGGTGTGGCCTCCACCCAACTGTCACCCACCAAGAGGTGGACGGAGAGTTTGGGAGGAGGGACTGGACGTGCAGCTGAGTGTCTTTTATTCTGATGGCTCGTGGAAGCCTGAGTTTGGGGCAGGGAACACACCCCCTGTCCCTGTTCAGTAAGTTACAAGTTTGCAGCCGCCGGTCCTCCCGTGAGGAGGCCTCTGGGGGTCCAACCTGCCGATGGTTTTGGAAAGGGTCTACGCGCTTTGTGTGATTCACTGCTAGGAAGTCCGCCTGCCTCCAAATGAAAGAAATTTTCACCAGGGGCACTTCCTTAGTACCTTAAATAACTGTTTCTTCATGCACCTTATATTTTAGTCATATTTTCTAATTGGTCAGAACTGAAGTAAAGAAAATGATCAGTAATAGTATCTCCCTCCAGCTCCATATTTCTTAGCCATGTTGCATCAATTTTGAGGGTCACAAACACTTTCTTTTATAATTTGTCCCATGTCCTGATGTCATGTTCCGATTACAGTTTCTTGCTGTGGGGCTGCCTCTGTTGACTGGGCCCCTTCACGAGCGATTTCTCTGTCGCGCGTGATGCTGTCTGACTGCATTTCACCCGCAGAACTGCTTCCAGAACCGCAGTCCGCTCTTCCAAAGCTGCTGTTGTTGACCAACTAAGTTTAGGCTATATTCTAAGTTCCTCGTCGTCATCTCAACAATCTTCACGGCGCCTTCAGCAGGAGGAGATTCAATCTCAAAAAAAACCACTTTCTTCGCTTATTTATAAGAAGCCACTAAAGGTCTACCATGAGATTGCAGCAGGTCAGTCTCGCCTTCGGGCTCCGTTTCTACTTCCAACGCTCCTGCTGTGTCCACCACGTCTTCAGTTACTTCCCCCACTGCAGCCGTGAACCCCTCGAAGCCGTCCGTGAGAAAACTTCTTTCAAACTCCCATTAATGTTGACGTTTTGACTTCTTCCCATGAATCACTAATGTTCTTAATGGCATCTAGAGTGGTGAATCATTTCCAGGTTTTCTATTTATTTTGCCCAGACCCATCAGAGGAAACACGAGCTGTGGCCGTGGTAGCCTTTTGAAATGCATCTCTTAAGACTTGAAAGTCACTTGTTATTAATCGGTCAGGCTGCAGTTTGCTTCCGATATGAAGTGTGTGGAGGGAAAGATCCTCATATTTATGGCCCGGTGTAAACCTTCCAGGATTACAAAATTTACCCGGTGATTTTAGTCCATCATAAATACAGGCGATTTACAGGGGGAAAGTTTGGAAGAGAAATTTTGTTTGCCTCCAAACCTGACATGTTTTCTATTTTATTTAAAGCTGGCAGCAGAAATAACTGGTTAGACATATGATTTTACTTGTGTGTGAAATCTAAAGAACAAAATAAAAAGCAGACACGTAGATACAGAGAACAGACTGGGAGTTGTCAGAGGGAGGAGGTTGAGGGACTGGGGGACAAAGGCGAAGGGACTGAGAAGTGCAGGTTGGGGGTTAGAGCATGGTCACAGGGACATGGGGCACAGCAGGGGACATACAGGCAGTGTTGTGATAGCTGTGTATGGGGTGTAGGGGCCAGCTGGGGGCTTGAAGCCCAGGCAAGGGGCCCCTCTGTATGGCGTGTGCGTTTCTAACCACTTTGCTGTGCATCTGAAACAAATGCAGAATAACACTGAATGTCAACTGTAACTGGAAAATAAAAAAAATAATAACTGGTAAGAATTTTTATAACTATGTAAGCAAGTCATTTTTGTCCTGATATAAATTTAATTTGCCTCAGTTATTGCTTCTAATAATGGGAAATTTTTATGTTTTTCTTGCAAACAGGATGCTGGGATGTCTCATCGACATTCCGTGAGCTCTAATGTGCTGACACTGTGCACTTCCACAGTCATTTCCATCTCTGCAGGGCACTACCTGGATCGCTTCCAAAACACATCAGGCTATTTATGCTGCTGGTTGTCTTAAAATGTTGCATTTGCCAATTACCTCCTAAAACCCAGGGTTTGCTTTTGTTTACAGTCATTAAATACACTTTAGAACTTTAACTTTTCAGTAAATAATAAGATCCTTCTTTTGTTCTATTTGCCAAATTTTGCTAAATGCCTTAGCAAATTTAAAAGAACTGAAATATTGAGTGTAAATGAATCCACTTATAGTTTCTTTTTTTGTTGCAAGAAATATAAAACTCAGAAGGTTCTAGAAATTATACAACGACCAAAGAGACAAACAAATGGGAGGAGAGTGAGGGGATTGAAGTGGGAAGGCATTCTAAACACTCAGGAACAGGAAGTTTCCAATATCTCTCGGGAACGCCACACTTCCCCTTTCGCTCCGATATGACGATATGACGCATCGTATCGATACAGTTTCTGCAGAGGCAGCAGACATGGATGCCACAGTCCCACGGCCTGAGGTGGATCCTGTTTTCACTGCTTTTTAGACATACTCTAAAAACTCTCTGATCAAACTATGTTCCGCTTAGGATTCGCCATGTGCTTTCATACAGGAGCAGAAACAAAACTACTAAAGATGCGAAGGTTGTTTAAAAATATAAACAAGGCTCAGCTGGCCCCGGCAGTTGTGTGACCTGGAATTGGCTGCTGATCTGTGACCCCTCCTCGGACTCACTTGGTGGGTGGTGGAATGGAAGGGTGAGACATCTCAGAAATAGAGACTGCAGTCAGGTCCTATCATCTCTGCACTGTTAGGTGACAGCAGACGAACACAATCAGCTTTCTCCTTATGGCTGTCCCCAAACATCCCAGTGGCATGAATGCTACAAATGCTGATCCCCAAACCTATCGGTCAGTGTTTTGCCTCCATGTCTTTCTACATGTGGCAAGAGTTGTATCTTTAAAAGCAAAGACAAGGACTGTCGCTGGGGACATTGGAGCTTTACCTCCCTGCAGTCAGAATCAGCACTCCCTCTGGGGGCCATGTGGCCGTAAAGAGTAGTTCGCTGCAGAATTATGGCCCAGATGAAATTCCCATTGCAGTTACTTCCCTAGTCCTCTCCCAGAAATCTGCAACCTAACGTCCATTAAAGAAAATCTGATCTACACACACACACAGAAAAATATTATTCAGTCATAAAAAAGAATGAGATCCATTTGTAACAATATGGAGGAAACTTAAGGGAATTATACTGAATGAAATAAGTCAGACAGAGAAAGACAAATGCCCTATGATCCACTTACATGTGGATTCTTAAAAAAAAAAAAAAAAAAAACAAGCTCATAGATCTTAAGAACAGATTCACGGTTGGGGAAACGGTTGAAGGGGTTCAAGGGTAAAAACTTCCAGTTATAAAATAAACAAGTCACGGGGATGGATGTCATGCAAAGAAAAAAATCTCACATCGTGTTCTAAAGATTAACTGCACCTCCCCGTGATTGTAATGCCAGTGTTTCTTTAAAAGACCATTGCAGACACTGTGAGAGGAATGCTCATTTTCTAAGCACAGATGCTTAGATTTGTAATAAAATCTAGAGGACAGAAGTCTTCTCCCCTCGCTATAGAACTCCTGACAGATTCCCAAGGGCTGGCCCTAACCTTTCTGACCCACCCTGCTCCCTACCACCACCACCTCGCTTCTAGCTCCAGAGCTTTGAACGTGGAGAGGATTAAAAGTGTGTTGTTAAACTGAATAAACGTGGCTGGTGATCAGCAGCCGAGTGCCCTGGTTTCACCCTAGCAGACTGCAGAACAAACCGGTGAAATGCCCTGCGAACATATCACTCTTCCCAGCTGGACTTCAAGTTGCCAAGTCCAGGGATCTTGTCTTTCTCATCAACCTGATAACCCTCCTATCAGAGGAAATTAAACAGACATCAGTATTGCAGGGTAAAGTGTGAAGGAAAAAAAATGAGAAGTCTAAATGGATTGGGCTGCTGGAGAAGCAAACGAATACTAATACCAGCGATTTTCAACTTTTCCCATCTCATGGCACACATAAAGTAATGAGTAAAATTCTGTAGCACACCAGAGAATGTGTTATACTTTTAGCCAATCTGACAATAAATTAAAAAATAGGTATAATTTTGATTTATTCACACCATCTGTCTATTGCTGTGTTGGCTGTTGTCATTTTTTAACTTGACAAGCTAAGGAAAAAGAGGCCGGCGGCTAAATAGTCAGGTACTGCATGTTTTAAAAATTCTTGCGTGTCCCTGACCAGGCAGCTCAGTTGGTTAAAGTGTAGTCCAGCGGCACCAAGGCTGCGTGTTCGATCCCCAGTAAGGGCACATACAAGAAGCAACCAATGACTGCATAAATAAGTGGAACAAGTCCATGTTCGCTCTCTCTAAAAAAATCAATAAATAGATATTTTTGCAACACAGCAGTTGAAAATCGCTACTAATACAAAAGCAGGGTGACTACTCCAGTTTCTTGAGCTTTTACCGCCCAGGTTGTCTAGCAACCTCCAGAGCGTCCCAGTCCCGCCCTCGCCACGCCCCTCGCCACGCCTCGGCTCTTCAGCGGTGTCTGGTATGCACACACTTCCGCCCCAAACGACCAGCTGGGTCCTACAGTCCTACTACCTTATCCACTTTTGTGGTGCCTGACAGAAATACGGCAGCAAATAACTGCTTTTAGAAAAATCCTGTTTCCATACAATCCACATGTCGTTCTCAGAAATGTAAGTGCAAAATCAGCGGGTATTTGTAATTCGTAGTCTCGGCCTAGACGAGCATCCGAGGCCGATTCTCAGGCAGTGCCTTGGACAGCAGCACCTTTGGAGGCCCCCAGCGGGCAGGGAGACGTGGACCTGAGTGCGAAGGGGCTTCCGGCCCCGCGGCGGAAGCGGAAGTGCGGCTCCTGGGGAAGGTGGCGGCTCTGGCCGGACTGGCTCCACCATGTAAGTGTTATGCTGCAGCGCGCCGGTGGTTGATCCCACTGCCGACCTTAACTCTCTCCCGCTCTCTTCCTCAGGTCCAAGGTTTCCTTTAAGATCACGCTGACGTCCGACCCGCGGCTGCCGTACAAAGTGTGAGTATCTCGACCGCGGGGAGCTGAGCAGGGCTGGTCGGGTGGATCCCGGCGCCCCGAGCGACTCCCAACCCGGCAGCCCGCGCGTCCTTCTGTCCCCGCGCTTCTGGGAGCCATCCCGGTCGAACGCGGGGGGGTGCGGGGCGCCGGGCGCGGGACGTCTCCTTGGGGGCTGACTCGCTGGTGGGAGCAGTGTGGGGGGGGGGCGGCCGGGGAAAAGTGGACCGGGCTCTGAGAGTGATTATTGGGATCCTTTAACAGCCCCTGTCCGCGCGCGGTCAGAAAGGCCTTTCCTCGCCGAACAGCTGTTGGAGGAAGGAAGAGGAGACGTCCCCGTCAAGGGTCCCAAATTACGTGGGCATTTATTACTGTCGGGCGTTAGATGCTTGCCGTGTGTGAGAACTTAATTTTACGCCTTACCCAGAAAGGAGTGATGCGCAGAAATAGGGCAGTTGATTCGTGCGGGGTCTTTTTTATCCTTGAGTCTGGAGCGCGGGTCTAACCTGGACCTTCTAACCTGGATACTCCACCTGGACCTTCACATGGTTGTAGGTGAACGGGATCGAGGTCGCTGTAGCTGAGGACGGGTCTGCAGTAGGATTTTTGTGCGAAATAAATAGTGATGAGTTAATAAATAATTAGCACCGTGCCCCCCCCCCCCCAATCGAACTGTAACAGCTGTTGTCGGTCTCCGTGGCTTTGCGACCTGGGCGGCCTCCTCGCCTGTCTTGATCCATTTGTCTCCATGTGAATCGCTCCACCTATGACATGTCGTTTTCAAATATGCCCTTATGGATAACCACTTCCTTTTCTTACAGCTGATTTACTCCAGTCTTCTTTGAAAATGTCTCTTAATTCATTGATGATTGGTGTTTAAATTTTCCCTCTCCCCCATGCCTTATCCAATGTCTTTCCTTCTTACCCAGCTTAGGGGCTGTTGTCCATCTGGGAGTCACTGATTGCAAACATCCTCAACTCAGGAATCCCGCTCCCCTCCCCCGCATATTCTGCTCCAAGCACTTGGTGAAGCACCAGCTCTCAACCGCCCCCCTGGGTTCTCTGCACAGGCCTGAATGCTCCTGGAGAAAGTGATGGGTTTTACATGAAACCACTGACCGCACTCCACAGTGGCCATCGGTCTGCTTGCATTTCCCAAGTTTGCTTACTTCCCTCTTTATTCTCTGAAGGATTTTTTTAATTTCTCTTCACACTTCCTACAGTTCTTTCTCCCATGTCTTTCAAAGCCCCCAGAGAAAATGTCTCCCAGCTTCCATCACATCTGTAAAGCTGCCGCTATCTCTGTGAACCCGTATTTCTGCCTGCCGTCTTGTTCGAGTGGAAAACGTGGCCCCACTCGAGTGAAAAGCGCAGCGCACCACTTCCCTGATCTGACCTGCCTCGGTCTTCTCAAAGTTAAAGCGGAGAGTCCAAAGACCCCTACCTCCCCAACATCTGATTTCCCCCTGCACGCTGGATGGTTCTCTCTCATGAGTAAATGTGCTTTGGAAAAACGAGAAGGGTGGGGAGAAAGGAGGCAGAGCAGGATGGCGTCTGTAGCTACAAGAGGGGCTGGGCCGTCACACACTCCGGTTAGTGTCGGTGACAGGATGGATTCAGTGGGCTTCCCTCCGGTTAGTGTGAGTGTGAAACACGCATAGCACGTGTGCCTCTGTGTAACGGCAGTCGGGCTGCGTCCTGTTCACAGTAAAGAGGCTCTGGCACGTGGCGTCCAGTGAAAGCAGCTCTCCAGATTTGTGGGGAAACGTGCTTCAAGCTCTTAATGTCCCTTTTCACTTGTCAAGCAGGCAGGCATACTGAGAGGGACTTCCTCTGAGTTTCCAGCGTCACTAACCGCTGAATCCCAGGAAGGATGCTTCTGTTCTGACTTTATTCTGGGCAGTGTGGCAGCTGCCTTGTCTGGTTTTCGTGGACGGGGTGTTGGAGCTGGGTCACAGGAATGTTGGAATCAAACACTCTCTCAGGTAAAGGATGACACTGCTGGCTCTTTCCATCCGATGCCAGTCTAGTCTCACCTCCTGCCTCTTCTTCCCCTTCTTACGCCATTTCACAGCGCCGTAGCCGCCCTCTTCCTACCCTGATGGGCAACTCTTCTTTGTCCGCCCCCCACCCCCGGCTTTGACACATGCATGTTCTCCTCAGGGCGTGTAGTCTATGAGCTCACAAACAGCCCCTTTAATAATCAGAATTCACCTCCGCAGGTCTGTGAGTTCATCTTGTGCTTCTTTCGTTTTCCAGGGAACCTCTAGTTATGTGTTAGAAAGACATTTCCAGTCTCCATTAAAAAGTGAATTGAAACCCTAAGGTTTTCGAAGTTACCCTTTTGAGGAAGAGTCTCAGGATCCGAACTGCAAATTTAATGCAAAAATACTTGTAGTGAGTGCTGTTCCTTACTTGGTAAACTATCACATTGCCAACTTACTAGATAATTTTACTAGAACTCTGTGTTTATTCTTTCCCCCTCCCCGAAAACAGTAAAGAAAGGTAAAAACAGTGATGGTTGCTTTCACCCTGAGTCGTATTTTGGAGGAGCGGGGTCGGGGCAGCCAAGAAACGCGTCCACAGGCACTGGACGTCGTCCCGATGCACCGACACACACTGAGCTCCCTGCGCGCTGCCGGTGCCGAAAACGGGTGTGGGCGAGGAAAGGCTGCACGGTGGTGGTTGGTTCTGATCCGGTAGAGAATATTACTGCGGGGGTGACAGACGTGTCAAAGAAGTGTTAGCTTGTCTCTTTTCTGCTGTGAAAAAGAATGTTTTTGTCTTTAATGATTGTAATTCATTTTACTTTAGGAATATTATATTTTTTATTTTAATTTTGTTATCTCCTGTGCCTTTGAGTAAGGGTATGATGTCAATTTGTTTTTTAGTTTTTAAATTGGAAAGTTTGTAGATTGACCGTTTATCAGCGATCTGTAATGAACTTGAAACTGTACAAGTCAGTCCCATAACCCTGCACCACTCTCCCACAATGTTACCTCAGGGAGTGCGGAGCCCTGTACCTCGTGATCAAAGACAGTTTCAGAGGAAGGTGAGAGCGGGCTCTTTGAGGCCATCTCTGGACTCAAGCAGCTTCCCACGTGCCGGAGCTGTCTGTGCCGAAGTGTTAAAAATGTGTAGATCTGCGCCTGGTTAGGCCGTTAATTTTCATGTGGAGCTGTGGGCACCATCTCAGCAATCAGGCAATTGCTTTTTTTAAAAATTTTATTTATTTATTTTTAGAGAGAGGAGAAGGGAGGTAGAAAGAGAGGGAAAGAAACATCAGTGTGTGGTTGCCTCTCACACGGCCCCCAATGGGGACCTGGCCCACAACCCAGGCACGTGCCCTGACTGGGAATTGAACCAGTGACCCTTTGGTTAGCAGCCCACACTCAATCCAGGGCTTTTTTTTTTTTTTTTTTTTTTAATTTTAGAGTTAGTGGCTGTGGTGTGCAATCAGAATACAGTGTTTAGACTGAAAGATGGATTTGTGTGGGTCTGCTGCAATAGCCAACATAGGGGACAAAAGAGCTTCAAAAAAAATCACCTTTTTAAAAAATTCTTTTTATTTCTTGCAGACTCAGCGTGCCTGAAAGTACACCTTTCACAGCCGTCTTAAAGTTTGCAGCAGAAGAAGTAAGTGTGGGAATCGGAACAATGGGTGTGAAAGGCAGTTGGGCGGTGCGTCTCAGACTCTGAATTCTGCACATGCTTTGGACCCACCACGCCCAGTGGCTTATTACTAGGTTAGGCTCTGCCCTGGCCAGGCAGCTCAGCCGGTTAGTGTCCTCCCGATACACCAGGGTCACAGGTTCGACCCCCCGTTAGGACACACGCAGGAAGCACGCAGCGAGTGCGTGACCAGGTGGAACAAGTCAGTGTCTGTCTGTCTCTCTGTTCCCCTTCTTACCTCCCTCCCTCCCCCTTCCTCTGTCTCTCTAAATAAAAATTCTCTAAAAGTTAAGCTTGCTTACAGATACAAGTAGAATGAAAGTTAAGATGTAACGTAAGAGTGAGTTCAACACAGTGACACGTCTATTCAGTGGAACCATTGAAAATTATAGGGAAAATTTCTATTGAACTTGAAAAGGTTTTGATGATACATGGACTTTTTAAATAGCGACATGTCACCGTAGTCTGAGTGCTCATATTTTTGCTACTTTTGGTTCTGGAATTACAATTTTTTAAATATCTGTTACATTTTTCAAATTTTTGGTGTGAGTATCGACTGTCAGTAAAATTGTTTTTAAAAGTGTCTGGTTTATTAAAATATTTTGATTTTCTGTTTTTAAGAAATAAAAATTATCCTTAGAAGCACCTATAAGGCACCGCTTTGGACCTGACACTGGGAAGGGTAGCTTGGGTAGAAATGTCATCCACGTGTGACTCAGAGACTTGGTGTCCCCACTTTAAATGTCGTTACCTATCTGCGTGGCATAGGCCAGCCTCTCAGCTTCCCTGTTCCTCGAATTTCGTAGTCTGTGCAACGGGAGTGTGTGGTTAGTGCCTGTCCCTTCTGCCCGACTGAGTGACCATGAGTAAAAATGTGGTGGCATTGACCAAAATACTGTGCGTTCACAGCCATACTGGTGCACAGCAACTCAGATCCAGGCGTTCTGGTTCAGTATCTGCAGAAAAGTTTGTAATTATAGAAGAGTAATTTTAGCTAAATAAGAAAACAGTCTGACCCATAACCCTTTGTTTAAGTGGTTAATGGAAACGGGCAACACTGGAGCACTCCCAGCCCCAGGAAGTGGCTGTTGGCGGTCTGTTTGCTGTGCAGAAGGAGCAAGCGAGTGGGGGTGGGGCTGATGGGAACTGCGCAGTCACGTGCAGGAAACGGTCCTGGTCTGGGCCTCGCCGATTCTAATTTAAGTAGGTCTGTGTTTGTATCTGATGCAGTTCACTCACAATAAGTAGTACTTGGTGATTCTTTATCACTTAACGTGATGTAAAGGTTCACTCACAGCAGGAACAGTTGTTTCTATGCTACGGCTGTTTCGTGGGGTCTGTGAGGCAAAGGCATGAGGCCCTCCTGTCTCTAGCATGAGGAGGAGAGCAGCCTAGGGGCACACAGGGGCACGTGAGCTGGCAGGCTCGCACGTCCGCGTGTACTGGTCACGTTCTGCTCCAGCGACAGCTAGTGTGCATCCCGGCTCTGCACGCTGAGGGGGCTACAGCTTCGAGGCCGCAGTGGGAAGGCCTTTTGCCAGGTGACACTGCGGAGACTTTCAGTGGAACCAGAGTTGACTTGACCAACCCATGAGTCTGGATTTAAATCCCTCACGAAGTTCTCTTAATAAAAAAGTAATGAAATCTCCCAGCACGTGGCCGGTTAGCTGGACCGACTAGTGAGCTGTCGGAGCCTGAGAAGAGCTGCTTCCTGTCGTGAGCTGTGAGACTCGGGGAATCGGAGGGAGAGAGGAAATGAGAACTGCCGAACGTAAGATGCACTTGGCCCGGAGAGAGGTTATGTCAGGAATTCTGGGCAGAGTAGCAGTTAACAGGTTTTACTGGTGCCTCCTCCCCGGGTTGCAGCTGACCCACTGCGCCTGCCTTCTGGACCAGGGGCAGCCGGGGCCAGCAGTTACTTTTGATCTTCAATGTTCGTGCAGTCGGATGCCGGTGTAGAGATGCGGCCACGGAAGCACAAGCTCAGCTTCAGACAGGCACAAGCCCAGAACAGGACATGTTCGGCAGGGTGACCAGAAACTTTGTGATGGCCAAGTTTTGGAAGTCTTACATGTCCTGTAATTAATGTATTTATTTGATCGAAGTTTTATTAAGTGTTACAGCCTCTAACTAATTTTTGAAGTTATTTTAAATTAGGATGATTTAAAATTCTTAAATCTCTAAAGGACATTTACAACTAGGAATGTACCATATAGACAGTAAAGTTATTTACTAGGTACATAATCTTGTAACAAGCAATTGTTCTTATGTGCAGTTCAGTTCTTATTTTAAAGTGGGGTTCTTCGATATGTAAATTAAAATAAGCTTTGCTTTCAGTTATTTTCCTGAACTGTGCATATGTGACCATTATAAATACCTGAAACACCATTGTCTAGAGGGCTAGAGCCACCAAAGAGAAAAAGGAAAAAGTCCATGAAGAACTGGGTCACTGGCCAAAACATACGGGGATAACTTCATTCCCTACTTTCTCCTTGGAGTTCACTAAAACGTATTAGCAGCCTGTTACAAGGTTTTGAAGACTGTCAGCATAGCTTGGCATTCTCCAAGCTTACTTGGTTATAGAGCTCAGCTACATTATTCACACAACCTGCCCGTAGCCGGGCAGTGCTGAGGAGTATTCGTTGGACAAACTAAGGACCGTGGGGACTGAGCGTGCCCATCAGGACACCTGCTGGCATTGTCCCTGCGTTCCACGTCATATACCAATGGTTCAGAAAGCACGCCTTCGTATGCACCTCTGAGAGCCCAGCCCGCCAGCGGGGTCCTGCTGTCACTGCTGGCCGCGTGGCAGTGCTGGGATTGTCTGGTTGGCATCACCGCACACCCTTGAACGTGGTGGTTGTTTCCTGGAGGCACAATCAGAGTGTCCCCACCACTCGGGGAGTCTGGGTCGGCAGCTGTCCACAGGGAAGCAAGGAAGGCAGGGAGCCTCGGTGGCCTCCCAGCAAACACCGCTGAGCGTGTATTTCTTCCACGGAGAAATTGCGGGAGCGTCCTCAGCAGTTGTTTTAGCACGTCTGAGTCCGGAGGAGCAGACAGTGACCGGGCCTCAGAGCTGACAGTCGGTGGCTTTCGTTGTGGCACTTGGTTTTGTGGTGAGTAGAATAAGGTGCATTTCGCAATCCTGGACACAGTGGAATGTATTTACGGGACAGTGTTTTTTTAAAAGCCAATTGCAAGGGCACCTTTTTGGATGATGTTACTTATCCTAAACGATGAGTCACCTTTTAGAATTGCGTGTACCCGCCCTGCTAAGCCAGCCATCCTTTGTAGAGTGTGTGGTGTCTAAATCTGTCCCTTTCCTCCCCTTTAGTTTAAAGTTCCTGCGGCCACAAGCGCAATTATTACCAACGGTAAGAGTTGATTTTACTGCTACTTACTACGTCAGAACTGTAGCAAGTATTTAAAAGAAGTCAAAGTAATCAAAATTGGCCTAAATGTAAAAAAGCCTAAAATTTACATCAACATTGAGGACATACATAACTGTAAACACAAAGTCAAGATTATTGGCCACAGTTACCTCTTTTCGGGCCCTTCATGCTTTCTGGTACAGCAGAGCACTTTGTAACGTCATCTGTCCTCTCAGTTCCTGCTACGGTGTCACTGAAAGTAACTTTGACTTACCGCCGTGTTTTTAGTAAGTTACGGCGATAAATGCTTTTCCAATGACGAAGTTAGGCGGGAATATGCCGTTGCTGTACTTGCTCTCCTCCTGAAACCTATTACCTGCTCGCGGGAGTGAGGGTTTTGTCCGCTGAGACACCGACTCTAAGCCCTGAACCTCCTTAAAGCGGAGGGACAGTGACGTGGGCAGGCCCGACTCTGAGAAAATGCCGCAGCGGGGCGAGCACCCAGGCGGTTCCAGCCGACGGAACAGAATTTCTCGTTCTGCGTCGGGCTGCGGCGTGGGCCCGAAGTTCTCCGTTTGCAGGAGAGCCGGCCTGCTTTCTGGACGGCTTTGGGGTCCGCGGAGCTCGCACTCGATGACTGTGGGCGCCCTCACCTTCGCAGCAGCGTGCCGGCGACAGCGCGGCACGTGACTGTCCCTGTGCGTGCACAGGGGGACCAGAGACGCTCCTCCGTGGGCCTCCCCGGGCGCTGCGCTGACGGGCGTTGTGCGCCTGCGCAGCAGGGACACGTGTCAGCAGGTCCTTCACCTGCAGCGCTGGCGTCTCACGTTCTCGGCCAGTCCGTTGTTGCTGTGGGACCGTTTCAGCTGTAGAATAACCGAGACGCTCTTGTCATTTGTCTTCTAGACGGAATCGGAATAAACCCTGCGCAGACTGCTGGTGAGTGAGTACCCGTGGAGACGGGGACCGGGCGGCACGTGGACTAGATGGGACCTCACCGGGACAGCAGCGGGTTTTCGGGGCCATGTGCCAGCCTTTCCCCGCGTGTGTGAGCAGGAACTCGTCCCGTTACACGTATCAGCTTGCTTTACGCTGCCCCGTGTGGAAACCTGAGTCCTGAGCGTTACAGGGAGGGACACCCCTCAGAGTTGGAAGGGGAGGCTGTGCTCGTGGGGACCGGACTGGAGGCTCCGACCCGCCCCGTGGGGCAGCGGGGGAGGCACGGGTGCAGTGCCTGCCTGTCGGCTGTCCAGGGCGGCCCCCTCACGGCAGCCGCTGCTACTGCTAAGCAGCGCGGCCATCGCGGCCTCCTGGGCGCAGCACGCCCCGAGCGGCTCCCGAACCAGGGAGGGGCCACGCACCGAGGTTCCGACGCAGAACCAGGCCCAAGCGCGCCGACTCTAACGGACGGTCTCGTATCTTTAAATGGACCCTTTTCCGCTGGTGTAATCTAATTATAATCTTTTGAAATTCAGCTTGCTTTACTACAAGTTTACCAAAAGGTTACCTCGATCTTTAAAGTACTTCTATCTTATAACAAAATTGTATTTTCCTTATAGATCTTGGGGTTGAAATTCTTGAGAGGAATTTAAAATTTCTAATGCTTTAAACTTAAGTGTTTTAGGGTTACAATTTATTGAATTGACAGGGTTATTCACTGAAAATAATGAGGCACTTTACAATGTTTAACTGAGGGTAAAGGTTTGTTCTCTGCCTCCAGAAATGTTCAGCTCGCACTGATTTCAGTTCCTGCGCTGTAGCGCGTCCCCTGTTGTTGGAGGGCGCCCTCAGGGGACGCGGACTAATGGGTCCAGGTTTCTCAACCTGGGTGTGTGTGGTAGTTGAGGCAATGGTGCTTCTGCCTTTGGGTGTGTTGTGCACTAAAGCGAGTGTTGGTGACTAAGCGGATCCCCACTGTGATGTGCCGGTGTGCCAGTCGGTATTCTTGTGGCCGCTCCTTCCAGTCTGCAGTCTGCAGGCGTGGGGCGGGGCTGTGGAGAGGGGGCAGGGTAGGAGCCGGGGATGCCTGGACCGGGGTTCTGGTGGCGTTTGTGCTGTTGGGCTACTTCACGCTGCCTTGTTTATCGTGGGTAACGATTATTGGACCGTTAGGATCGCTTGTTTTGCGCACACCTAACGTGACGTTTTGTTTGTTTGTGTAGGCAATGTTTTTCTAAAGCACGGTTCAGAACTGCGGATTATCCCCAGAGACCGGGTCGGAAGTCGTGACTGCCCTCCAATGGGGAGGCAGGGCCACCTTTCAGAGCGCGGGCTGACGTTGTTGCGGAACAAGCCGGGGCGTTTCAGACACTGAAAACACTGACGGTTGATGGCACCAAGAGAGGGGACTCTGCCCTTTCCTGTCGCTGCCCCTCCTCACGGGAGGAGGGGCCACGTGTGACTGGAGGGCCCCGTCTGCACCCAAGGTCTGGTCTCCCTCAGCGTCTCGTTCCCTTGGGGCGAAAGGATTTTCCCGCTGTGTTTATTTTCCTGGAGGATGCTTCCGATGATTCTCTCTGCGGACACTTAGAAGATTACATTTATTGAATCTTTCTGTTTGTCTCTAAGTTAAAATTTTGAAAAGATCATGGATCATACGTGGCAGGTTGCTGGGCAGGATCTGACTTGCAGGCTCAAACATACGTGGTTGAATTCTTAAGTGTCCACCGTGTATGATAAAGGATGTAAACACATCAGTGAGTACGTAACTGCCTTCACTTTTTATCATTTAGGTGTTTTTTAAGTTTCAAGCTACATGTGTTGTTATAAATTTCAATTTCATAACAAAGCCCAAAATTAAACATTTCCAATCTAGCCCTCATGTGTAAAACTGATATCCCACACCAGAGTTTTAACTGTGATATTGGCGAACCCAGTGCTTGTAATGGGAAGGACCGAAAATAAAGTGGAAGCGCCCTTTGCTGAGTCACGTGTTCCTTTACCGGTGCCTTTCAGCCAGACCCCAAAACAGGAGTTCTCAGGAGGTGTGTCTAAGTTGCCTTCAGGAAGAGACTAAAGATCAGGAGCTCACAGCAGAGCTCCAGAAAAGGCCCTGGGAAAGGCTGACTCACTGGACTCATGGAGACCTGTGTTCAAGGAGGAGTGAAGACGGGCCACGTGGGTGAGGGGCTGGGGAATGGGAGCGGCTTCCAGCAGGCTCTGGGAGGGCGGGGTGCTTCACTGTGGTGCCACGGGGAGCAGAGTGTGGTGGGGAGGCCAAGTGCAGGCCTTGCCGTCATGCCGTTCCGAAATGCCCTGTCTGAGAACCTCAGGAGGGGTGGGCAGAGCACCTCGGAGTCTGTTCAAACCTCCAGCTGGGAAGTGCCAGCTCGCAGTGACTGGAACCGGTGCTCCACCTGCTGTGTGGCAGGTGGCTCCCTGGGGAGCGTGTCTGTCTGTCCTGTGTGCTCTGGACCAGGATGTGCAGTTGCCTTTTGGTGAGTCCTTGCTAGTTACTCGCGAGTAAAATGTCCCTAAGACCCGTGTCAGGTGGGCGTGTGTGCGCACCGCCCCTTCGTCGGTCCTCGGTTCCCCGGGGCAGAGGGTGGGGAGGTGTATCAGTGTGCGCGGGACATTGGCGGCCAAGTGTGCGCAGCTAACCGGACGCTGTTTGTGTAGCTGGTAAACGTACACCGGGATTCTGAATTGTGAAAGGGGGGAAAGTCCTTACAGGGGTAGGAAAGGGTACTTCTGATGTTTGGGAAAGTGTTTATTTTCATAAACAAAGTCTGATGCTCGGAGACCCCATGGTCCTTCACAGTATCAACCTCAGTTAACCAGAAATGGACGAGCACCCACTCCCGGAATGTTTTTGTGTAGTTTAGACCCCGTCCGTTTCCAGCACCAAACCTGCCTGCGGCACGAGTGAGTTTGTGGTGCCCTGTGCCGTCGGGTGACTTGTCCACCAGTTTTCTTCTTCGGCTCTGAAGATTCCTCTAGTAAGTTCTCAAAAGCTTTTCCTTCGAGAGTTGGACGTGCTGCTGCTACATAGACGTGACCTGTGAGTTTTCCGTGCGGCCCGTGTGGAAGTGTGTCTGAGCGTGTCACCGACACAATATTTTGTGAAAGCGCGTTTTGTTGTGCCGTAAACCATGGTCTCTGTCCCTGCCCTGTCACTGGAACTTCAGTCAGCACACCTGCTAAGCCCGTGCGTAACAAGTGAAGCAACAAAGGGGGAGGGCACGTGTGTCACTGATCACAGTTAGTGGCCAGAGGTCCTAGAAGTGAGTGTGTATTTCCAAACGCCAGCCCTGTTTCAGGGAAACATAATAAAAAGAGGCCGTAGTGGTTGCCTAGGCAAGTCGGCCTGAACCAGGTGGTTGTCAGAGGCACTCAGGGAAGTGCAAGTACAGACTTCCGCAGACCGCCCCAGAGCATGAGCGGCACGTGAGGGTCTCCATTCACACAGCGCCGTCCTGCTGGGAGGCTGCGGCTGTGAGCGGTCAGGTGGCCATTCTCACTGGACTGCTGGACAGAATGGAGCCAACGGAGCCAGACAGAGCCCCTGGAATAGGATCCTTTCCGCCGCCGGGCTCCAGCCGCTCAGTGCAGGGGTGCCCCTCAACAGTCTGACTCACTCACTGGTGGTGCAGCTCCTTCTGTGGTGCTTCAGGCCCGGTTCTTGTTTGTTGCTTGGCCAGTGTGACTCAGCTGGAGCACCCTGCTGTGAACCAGAAGGTTGTGGGTGTGACTCCGGGTCAGGACACGTGCTTGGGTTGCGGGTCCCGTTCCGGTCAGGGTGCATTTGAGAGGCAACTGATCCGGTTCTCACGTCGATGTTTCTCACCCTCTCAGTCCCGCGTTCACCTCTGTGAAATCAGTAAGTGTGCCCTTGGGTGAGAGTAAATTTTAAAAAGAAAAAGTTGATTATGTGAGAGAAGAGGCAGTGGGAAGAAATTCAGTCCTATTTAGGCCCCTCCCCAAATTAAGATACTAAACATACCCTCCAGGTCTTCTACCCTAGGTCCTCGGAAACATTAATATACCATAACGGAGCACATAGTTCCCAAATCTATTTGTAAAACTGAAAATCACATACATAAGTTATGCATGTGTATGGTCTGTGTGTGTGATTCATGCATGTAGTTCATAAATGTGTGAACTGCGTGTGTAATTCAAGCGTATCGAACAGCTGTGTGTAGTGTTCTGATGCTTTGACTTAACTCTTCACAGTTATGCCAGGTTGTTGTCCCCATTTTATAGGAGAAAGAGACTCACAGAGGCTGGGACTTGAAACGTGGCCGTTTCGCTTCGGAACTCTCCACGTCCTGCCGGGAGAGCCTCGGGGCACGGAACGTGCGTGTAGTGACCGTGCCCGGTACTACTCCTTGCTGTGGGCTGTGCATGGGCATGACCATGGTGGAGGCTCACAGGGCAGCAAGGAAAAACCAGCCAGACGCACGTGGTGAGGGTTCTGGCCCTGCCCCCAGGGCGGCATCGTGGGGACGGGCTGTGACCTGTACAGGTCTGCCCCGCAGGACAGTCTGTTTTCCACTCGTGTGTCTCACAGATGTAGCCACGAAAATGGGGCCCTGGAACCCTGTGTCCCCAGCCACGCTGCCCATGAGCCCCTGCCCTTCCGAAACGCTGAGGCCGCTCTGACCGTTAATGCTAGAGACGGGCACGTTGCTATTTAGACCAGGCCATCCGATAAAGCCACCAACTGGAATGACCGTTCTCACAAGGCCCCATCTGTCCAGTCTGTCAGCCTCACCCCCCGATTGCCCAAGTCAGCTGTTTGGGACTCACGAGGCCCTCTCCTTTCCCTTACGCAGCAAACGAGTCACAAAATTCTGTTGGTTCTTTTTACAAACGTGTGCCTCACAGCCGTCCCCACCATCTCAGGAAAGCCATCCTCTGCCACGTGCTGTGTTGGAGCCGGCAGGTGCCATCTGCCGTTCCACTTGTCAGAACCCAACTGACAGGAAGTCGGACTTTTTGAGACGCAAGGCCCTTCACGGACCCGTCTTTGTTCGGAGTCTTCTGTTCAGTGTCTTTCCCAGTTCCCACAGCAGCCACCCTGCTCTGCAGACAGTCTCCGTGTGCCACGTCCTTAGGCCTTCACACCGTTGCTCTCTTCCCTGGTCTGCCTGGGGAAGCGGGACTCGGTCGTCCAGGTCAGAAGCCGTTGGGCCTGTGCTGCTGTCGAGCAGAGTCAGGTGTCCAGCTGTCCAGGCAGCAGTGGCATCTTGTACGTTCCCTCGTTACCGCGATTGTTCAGCAGAGTCTTCGCATTTGTCTCTGATCGAAACTGAACTGTGTGAAAGCGTTGAGTTCCCGCCTGCTTTGCCCACCCACAGGAGGTAATCCGTAAGGACAACAGAATGAAAACTTCGAAAGCTGCAACTGTCTGGCTCAGATGTAGTGACGCCTGCAGGCAGGATATTTGATTAACCAGTACACTCACGTTCGTCACCATTTTTTTATCAGGATTTACTCTGTCTCAGAAATGAATTAACCACTCCTCAATTCAAAGCATTCTCCCATTTGAACAAGTACATACATACTAATTGTTAGCTATGTCAAGGACATTGCTAAATCCTGGAGGTGAATTGTGAGTAAACTCAGTCCCCTTTTTGGAGGCTCCCTAAAATGTATACACACCAAAAACAGCAAAATCCACCGGAGAACTAACTGTAAGAACTGAAGGTGTGCGTCAGACTCTTGCTCAGCGTGCCGGGCACAGTGCTCAGCATTCGACACCCCCGGCCTTGCTCACTCCGCGATCCGGCCGCAGGATGCCGGTGCTGCTTCCTTCTCCTATTGAGGAAGCCGAGTTTCAGGTTCACGCAGCCGAAGCCAGAAGGAGGTCGGCCCCTGAGTGGTCGCAAAGCCCACCCCGTGCGTCAGTGCACGTTTGTCATCGTCTTCCTGGAGTGATACTGCATGTGTTGTTGCAGAACGAAGGGCACTTTCGGAAGCGTCCTCAGACTGGCCACTGAGCTTCTCCGTCACCTCCCTGTGCTGGAGAAGGTGAACATTCAGTAATCTCCACAAGCACGAAGGAGGCTCTCTCAATCCACGCACACGTTTGTAACAACAAAGGATTGGGAGCACTTGAAAAGCAGGCTTACGGCTCTGTTACCCGTCTGCCTCGCTACAGAGATGACGCTGTGGCAGTTCTTTCACTGCGCACGAAACACCGGCCAAGGTTGGCAGGCAACCGCGGAGAGCCGGTTTTTGGCACAAGTCTCTGATTTTCTGGCAAAACCCCTCAGCGATGTAAAAGCTGTTATTGAGAGCATATTGTGATGCTGCATCATGTCAATATTTGTGTGGCTGAGGAGCACTGGGCTCACTAAACTAATGCGTAAACGCACACAATTTCCAGCTGACGGGCTGTTTTAGAAATAAGCTGTGGTGTTCGTCGTCAGCGCCACAAGCACTTCAACGTCTTACGTGGAGACGCCGGCTTGTCGGATTTGCCTGGTAAATGCGCGCGTGGAACTGGGCTTTCTGCGTTCTCCTCGAGGGTGTCGGTTTTGTAGAAACGGAGATGAGAGATGATGAGTAAGGGAGTTGGTCGCAGAGGCCTTCGTCCTTGGGGCTGCTGCCGTGAGCTCGCACTGTCTGCCCGGCTCTCGGTTTGGCCTGCACAAGTTTGTGGAGTCACTGAATCGTTTTTGTCTGTCTTCTTGGTACATGGGAGGGAAACGCCAGGCCCTTTGAGCCTTAAACCTGAAGTCTTATCAAGGAATAATCACTGTTCACACCTTTCTTACTAAAAAGACAGTGCAAAAAGAACAGAAACAAAACGGACCACTAACGAGGAGCCTGTCCCGTGCACCAGGCACGCTGTGTGTCGTGTTCTTGCTCAGTCCCCGTTGTGGTCTGTGAGTCAGCAGTGTGGGTTTCTGTCACCTTTAGGTTGGAACTTTCAAAGACTCCTGGTAACTCTCCCACAGTTACAAACGAACACGCAGGAAAGGTGCGGAGGAAAGCCCCAGGCACGTTGTTAGTGAGCACGCTGCGCAGCCTCCCTGAGCGGCCGGTGAGTCCGCCGGAACCCAGAAGGCTGATGCTTGCCGCTGGGCTGCCCGCCCCTCTCGACGTCCCTCTCCCTTCGTCGCCCTGACCGCTCTCCAACCCGGCTGTGCATCCGAAAGCCGCTGCGTGGGGAGGGGCGAGATGAAGAGTGGCCTCTGCAGTAATGCCTGCATTTCTCCCGATTTGTCTGTTTGACGTGTACCCAGGTCCGAAGGTGAGTTGGACCTTCTCCCTGCCCTTCCGAGTTAGAAGTCATGAGGCTTGGGCCGCGGTTGCTGATGACCCGTCTTCCACAGGCCTTGGCGGCTGCTCTCACCCCTCGTCTAAGTGCGGACAAGCCCTCATTACTGCTTTCCATTCACAAAAGTCTACCCACTGCCGGGTCATTCAGATGGTGTCTGGGCAAGAGCAGCGGACCCCTGCTCGAGGCCAAGGTGAATGACCCCGGAGGCAGGGCGAGAAACTGGAAGTGAGGCACAAAGGTCGGGCCAGGAAGGAAGGTTGTGACCAAAGGAGGGGGCACCCCAGTTTGGAGCTTGGAGCCGAGGGATGAAGACGGAACTGAAAATCCTGGACGGGAGGCTGGTCAGCATCAGGCACCTCGCAGGCGGTGGAAAGGTTAAGCACAGGCACGGGGCGTGTTTGCGGCTGTTAGGTTACCAGAGGGAAGAGCGGTGAGCTTGGTGTGGGTGCGTCTCGGTAGGTGCTCAGAAATCAGAAATGTCATTTGATGCCACTGTCCCCGTTGAGGAACAGGAGAAACTGAAGTCCAACACCGGGCCTGTCCCCAGCCTCCTGGTGGGGACCAGAACATCAGGAAGGCCCTTCCACAGGTGGACTACAGTCCAGTGCGGTGTCGGTCCGGACACAGGCAGGTGCTAGCAAGTAGTCACACTTTGTAGAAACATCCCGGAAAGGAGATCTGAGCAGAGTAACAGTGTCTTCACGTTAATTTTTAATTGAACTAGCTCTTGTAGTAAATACCTAGGAACAGAGATCCGTTGTATTAATAAAACAATGTGACACGTGGAGGAAGACGTGCGGATTTTAAGGTGTTAGCCTAGGTATGTATTTGCTAGGGCGCTGTAACGAGGCACCTCAGACCGAATGGCTCACACAGCAGATCGCGGTCCCACCTTCCGGAGCCTGGAAGTCTGGAGTCGAGTCTCTGCCGGGCTAGTGTCTCCAGGTGACACAGGGAAAGACCAAGTGTGGGTGTCTCTCTCTGGCTCATGGACGGCGACCTTTCCCCTGTGTCTCTGCCCATCTTTCCCCCTCTCCTATGTCTGCCTCTTCGTTCAAAGTTTCTTTTTATAAGGATACCAGTCTTCTTGGATTAGGGCCCACCCTAATGAGTTGATCTTAACTGAATTAATTACATCCGCTGTGACCCAGTTTCCAAATCAGGTCGCCTTCTGAGCCACTGAAGGTTAGGATTCTGACCTCGTTTTTTGCAGGGGAGACAGCTGACCTTGTCCAGCCCTTCTCTTGCTACGAATCACACGCAGCTTTCTGGGCCACGGGTTAGATACGAGGCTGACAAGATGTGTCCTTAAAAAGCAACGCCACTTTGCATGTGGGATCACAATTCACAGACCCAGTCAGAAAGCACTGACAAGCTCCGTAAGGTTGGAACAGCCCCTTGGATGACCTGGAGCAAGCAGACGGGAAAACAGACAAACGAAACGCTTCGAGGCCTGCAGGAGCCCTCACGGCAGCATCTCTACACCCCCCACCCAGTGCTGCGGCTGGCACCTGTCACTCTGAGCGGCTCGGTGCCCTGGGTCCTGCCCTGGAGCACAGAGCAGAGCCGACTCGGAAGGCAGGTGGCTGGAAGGAACAGAGGGACTCAGACACCTTGCGGGTTTGTCCCTCAGTCCTCAGCAACTGGGGTTCCCGACAGGCTGAAGGCCTGCATGGGGGAAGTTTCTTAACCTTGGACTTTCTACTGTACTCAGCCACACACACAGTCAGTGTTTTGTTTTCTCTCAGCAGTCACACAGCTCTTCCATTGCCTGCACCACTTAGCAAAGCCATAACAAGCTGTACCCATCATTCAAGCACCCATCTGATATTCAAAAAAAAAAGGTGTGAGGCCCAAAGTATCCTCTCGGAGAACAAGCTGTAAGCAGGGGGAAGCAGTTACCATGGAGGCTGCGTTTCAGATGAGAAACAGAAGCCGCGGAGTCAATTCCAGGGACATTGTCGCTTGTTGAAGGGGCCTCAAAATAGAAGGTTTTCAGAATCCGCCTCTGAAGGCGCTCTCTGGTAAAACTGAAAAAATTGTGATAGACCATATAAAAAAGAACATCTACCCTGCCTGCCAAAGTAATAATTACCCTTTGCTTCCCAGGCGGCTAGCACAGAGCACTTGGCTCCTCATTATTATCGGTGTTCTCAGCACACCACTCGGGAGGGGCCCCCGGAGCAGCCCCCCCGAGGGCAGCGCCTCTGCTGAGCCTTGAATAATGGCATTTGTTCCAGGCACTTGAAGCAAAACACCTTCTTCCCCAATCTGTAAACTTGGTAATTAGGTGGGTTTGGTTAGAGTTAAAAATAGGAAGAAGTGGGAAGGAAGGTGTCCAGGTGCAAATCGTTCACCTGCAGGGATGGCGGAGCAGAGGACACTTCAAACAGCAAACTCCTATTCTTGGGGCAGGCTCTGGGGTTCAGACATGTGGCTGAGCCCTTTGTCACGCATGCCTCTTCCTCCTTCACACGGCCCCTGCAGGCCCTCCTGTTCGGGGGACAAGAGAGGCAGCGACGTCCACAGGAGTGTGGGAGGGGGCAGGACCCACACCCGCGTCCGACACCAGCCACGCCCCTCCACCCAGGTCAGCCCTTCCCTTTCCACTGTTATTTTCGCTGAGTTGATTGGGGTGGCGTTGCTAGGAAGATGACAGAGTGCCCAGTTTCGTCTGTGTGCTGCATCGTGTGCCCACCACCCAAAGCCAGGTCAGCTTCTGTCACCATGAATTTGACCCCTTTCCGACCCCCACCCCCTTCCCTCTGGCACCCACCACACTGTGGTCTGCGTCTGTGAGTTTTTCTTCCTTTGTCTTCTCTGTTCACTGGTCACTCTCCGTTTTGTCCCACATGTGAGTGGAATCATATGGTTCTTGACTTTTTCTGTCTGACTTCACATAGCATGATGTTCTCAAGGTCCATCCACGTTGTCACAAATGGCAGTATTTCATCTTTCTTACGGCCGGGTGGTGTCCCTGGTACATGTATACTCCACGTCTTCTCTGTCCAAACATCTGCTGAAGGGTGCTTCGATTCTTCCCGTGGTGTGGACACCGTGAACAACGCTGCAGTGTACATGGGGTGAATACATCTTTATGGATAAATTATTTCAATTTGGGGGAGCAGATACCCAGAAGAGGGGTGCGAGGTGACATGTTACCTCTATTCTTAATTATACTACAAAGCAACAGTAATCAAAACAGCAGAGAAACAAACACACAGACCGATGGACTAGAACTGAGAGCCCAGAAATAAACCCACGTGGAGATGGGCAAATAATTTTTGACAAAGGAGCCGAAAATATGCAATGGAGGAAAGAAAGCCTCTCCAGTAAATGGTGCTGGGTGACTTGTGAAGCCACGTGCAAAAGAATGAAATCAGATCACAGTGTGCCCCTTATACCAAAACTAATTCCAAATGAATCAAAGGCCAAAATAAAAGACCTGAAACAATAAATCACACAGAAGAACACATAGGTACTAAACTTACGGACCTTGGTCTTAGAGAGGGTTTTATGAATTTGACCCCACAGGCAAGGGGAGTAAAGGCAAAAATAAGTGAACAGGACTATATCAGACTAAAAAGCTTCCGCACAAAGAAACCACCAACAAAACAAAAAGGCAGCCATTCGTGTGGGAGAAGGTATTTACAAACAACAGCTCCAATAAGGGGCTCATGTCCAAACTATACGAAGAACTCATTCATCCCTAGAATCCATAGATGCCTGGCCGGATGGCTCAGCTGGTTGGAGCATTGTCCTGTGCACCTACCTAGGTTGTGGGTTCGATCCCCAGTCAGGGACTGTGCAGGAGACAACCGATCTCTCTCTCTTTCTCTCTCTCTCTTTCAAATCAGTAAATGTATCCTTGGGTGAGGATTTAAAAAAATGGGCAGAGGGATTGAACAAACACCTCTCCCAAGAAGACACACAGTTGGCCAACAGATGTATGAAAAGATGGTCAACTTCACTAGCTGGTAATGAAATGCAACTCAGAACCACAATGAGGTGCCACCTCACACCCGGTAGAGTGGCCATTGTCCACAAGACAGGCAGTAGCACGTGTTGGACAGGTTGTGAGAAACAGAAATCCTCACTCACTGATTAATTTATTATCCTGCCGTCACGCAGAATATTGTGCTTTCCACTACACACAAGTGCCCAGTTCCACGCGTCATTTAAATGCGTGCGCATACACGCTGCTATTTTTATTTAATGATATCTAAATGTGAAATGGGAGACTCTGTTTACACTTCAGAACAAATTGAAACGCAGTTTTAAGTCTTTAAATGAAAAGGACTTGCTTTGTTCTTACAACACTGATGCCATATTCATGTCAGAACCCTGAGATGACTGTTGAAATAAATCTTCATCCGTCCCATTGCTTTCCACAAATCAAAGTCAAAAGAGCCTCCGTGCACTTCAGCCATCAGCAAAACCTGAAAGCTCAAATACAGCACTTTCCAACCAAAACCAGTTTTCTTTTATGACCCTGGCCTTTGGGGAAAAATGCCGAGTTAAGAATTCATGATTGCTGCGTGTGGACCTTTAAAAACAGCTCTCATGCAACAAACCCTGAATTTGTCCCAGGATAGAAATCACTGCTACTTCGCAATTAAAATAACAACTAGAAGGCCACGTACACCCACTTAATAAACTGCTGGTGGTGCCTGCCAGCCGTTTGAAAGCCTGCTGAGGACTGTCCAGAAGGTGAAAGTACAATCTGTGTCTTCTGCCCTAGCCTCACCCACAGCGAATCAAATGCTGCCGGTCCTGACGTCCACTCGACGCGGGCCCCCTGCCCCCAGTCCCGCTCACTTGGAAATCGTCATTTCCTACTCTTCGTGCGTCTGAGGTGACGTTGGCACCGAAACGCGGTCCCCGCAGTGTGGCTCCAACCGGGAGGACCAGGCTGGTTCTGTGCTGGCTCGTGCTGCTCTCCCCGCCTCTCGCTCACCGCTCCTCTTTCGGTGGCTGTCTCAGAACCCTGACGGTATGTTCATAGCCCAGCCTTCTAAATTCTCACCTGTGCCCCAGTCCCATTTTTCTAAGGATGTGACTTATTCCCAAAACAGACGCATGGTGTTTTAGTCCCGTCACCTAAACACGTACAAATCAACGTTCAGCTTCGGTGACTCTATGACAGTGACAAGGCTCCTGTGGTCCATGGGCACGGCAGGAGGCTCGGATTTGAACAGAGCTGGTCGAACTCCAGCCCCGTCACCAACTGTCATCAGCTAGACTGGTATGTCCAGGTAACTTAGTTAGCTAACTCCTCCGAGAGTTTTTCACTTGTAAAATGGGGACAGAAAAAAGAACTCTTCAGATTATATGAATAATTGAGGATTGTCCAGGAGGTATCCAGCCATGATATATGAAAAATAGTGCCATTTACTGAAGAAGATACAAGAAACACTGTACATAGGACAGTGACACCCCAGTCCCCTTCAAAGTAGGCACCTTGGGACCTCACACAGTTCTCCCAACCACCATCAGCTGCCCCGTCATATTTTCCTGAATCTTATCGACAGTCTGAAATCTCTTCCCTTTCAAAGGGGATTTTAGTTTTGAGAAAAGCCAGAAGTCACAGGGCACCAAATCTGGGCTAGAGTGGGGCTGAGTCACCTGGGAGATTTGCTGTTTTGCTAAAGAACTCTTTAGGAGAGATGACGCATGAGCGGGCACATTGTTGTGATGAAGCTGCCAATCACCAGCTGCCCATGGCTGTGGCGTTCTGAATGATCAGAATAGTTTCCATGGAGGAATGCTCAAGCTTACTGCAAAATCTGATGCAGATTCATTGCTCTACTCACTCAGTCACTTTGACTGTGACGGCCACACAGCACACACGCTCACTCAACAGCATCCACTGCCCCCACTGACCAGTACAGTGAAGTCATCATTGTTCACACATGCGCATTCCAGTCCACGCTCCTCGGCTGCCAGGTCACATTGATGTCGTGCAGACCGTTCTCACTATATTCACAGTGGCTGGACTTTTCCCAGACAGACCGCGTAGGACAGAATACATTCGGAGGAAGGTGCTGCTCCTAATGCCTGTTTTGTGTAAGAAAAGCCTTTGTACTGACATATCCATTTAACTCTAAGTAAAATTAGTTCTGAAAGTGATGATCGTAATTCAAATAGATGTCTCAATTTTTGTGGCTGAAAAATAAGATATATGTAATTTCTGTAACTGTTGCATATTCTTAACCCCTCTGGGGCTTTCGGTGATGTTCTCTGGCCTTAAGGGGGGAGGTGACTGGGAAAGGAGTGATTGATATTCAAGCACCAATCAGAGTGAAAGCACGTGACATTCGTATTTCCATGAAGCCTCAGCTTGTGGGAACTCGGGCCCTAAAATTCTCTGAGCTCTGATTTTACGCCCGGTGAGGTTGGCTCCTGGCTGCAGCTGCACCCGCACGCTCACGCCCGGTGAGGTTGGCTCCTGGCTTCAGCTGCACCCGCACGCTCCTCTGGGTTCTTAGACGCCGTGTGGGCCGTGGCCAGCAGCACCCCATTCCTGCCTCCAGGGACCTGCCCACCGGCCACCTCCGTGAGCACAGCTCCACGGCCCCTTGGCACCTGCCACCTGGGTGGCTCCCACCCCCAAGGTCCCAGCCCCACCCTCAATGTGGACCTTCCTTTTTTTTTAATCCTCACTTGAGGACATTTTAAAATTGCTTTTTAGAGAGAGAGAGAGAGAGAGAGAGAGAAACATCAATGTGAGAGAGACACATTGCTTGGCCGCCTTCTCCTACGCACCCTGACCTAGGATCGAACCCACAAGCTGGGTATCAAACCCATGACCTTTGGTTCGCACGTGGGCCAGGGCTGGACCTTCCTGCAACAGGAGAGCACTGCTCACGTCTCATGACAAGGTCATTTAGGTTGACTCTCAGAGGCTGAGTCCCTTGTGACCTTTCCTTTTTGCACTTGTGCCGCAGCTGTCCTCTCGGTCCACAGAGAGTGTCGGGAGGGGGGAGACAAGGCCAAGTGCAGCACCCCATTGCCCCTGCCAGCATTGACATGCGTTCTGGGTCCAACCTCGCCTGCCAGACTTCGTGACCCTGAGGCTTCTTTGTCGTGAGTGTGTTTTATTCCTGTACAAATGTCAGTGTCCCAGCTGCAGCCTAGGAACAAGATTTTTTTCCCTACGACCTCCTGAGCTCCGTGGAAAATAGGGGGCATCTCAGATTTTTATCTGTCTGGCAAACTCCCTGTGGCCCACAGAGGCAGGTGTTCCTGGGAGGAATGGAAGGCCCCACTCCCGCTCGATGCGGCCAAACCCGCCCTGACGCCCTGCATCTGCACCTTGCAGAGACTCCAGATGTGTCTGTGATGCGCTCTAATCCGTTCTTTCTCTTGTGGCAAACGCACACCAGCCAAAATGTGCCATCCTAACCGCTGCGCGGATAACGCTCTGCGGCGCTAAGCCCATCCACACCGTCATGCAGACGGTAGCGTGAGGACCTTCCTGTCCCACACAACTGTCATCACCACCTGTTGTCATAGCGGCTCTGTGTCATTGTCACTTATTGTTGGCCTTTCCTGGGCTCCACTGATACCTGGACTTGATTGTGAGTGTGTGCTCTCCAGAGAAAACACAGTGGACAGCAGGGGTCCATACTGCCCATGGGTTCAGGCTTCCACTGGGCCTCCCGGAACGTGCCCTCCAAGGGTAAGGGGTTCCCACTCTACTCAGGAAAACAGCAATTATTCAAATGGGCCGTGGGAAAGCAGAGGAGGGCACTTTCAAGTGCGGGAGGGGTGGACCTGCCCGCGAGAAAAGCGCCAGCACTCCTGCAGCCCGGAGAGCAGAGCCGGGGACGGTGCGTCCCCGCAGCCCGCATGTCCACGCACCTCGTGCGAGAACCAAGAGGCAGCCCAGGCTGAGACGCGGTAGGCCACTGTGAAATCGCCGAGGGCTTGACTCCTCCGTGGGCTGAGGAATTAGGGTTTTTTCCCTAAACGTGAGTCTGGCTATGCAGCTAATTCCCTTACATTTTAAAGTACATTTTGATAAAGAGACTGTTTCTTGCCTCATTTCTTGACACACCAGGCAGGCACAGTGCTGCCACCTCCTCAGGAACAGGCAGTGCCAATACTTAATGACACCCACCCACATGGACGTGTAAAATCAGTATAATTACGAGAGATTGGGGTTCTTTCATGTTAGCAATTAATTTGCTCACTGTATTTATCGTCGATGAATGGAGCACTAATACCAGATTACCAAGAAGGGCCCCAGGGTCTGAATAGAATCTTCACATTAAAGCACATGGGAAGTCCCATTTGTTCCGACCAGAGCCATTCGTGAGGGAGCAGTGATGGGTGGCACGCATCTCCTGGGTGACGGGCTCTGCCGCCCTAACCGAGGCCCGCTCCGAAGTCCAGGCAGGAGGTGAGTTGTCGGTGGGCTGCAGCGTTAGCGGCCTGTGTGGTGAATGGTGTTCACCGGAGCCCCAGGTTGCCGGCCCCGCTACAGGGTCAGAGCCACGGCCATGCAGGGAGACCCCTGTGGCCCCAGCACCAGCCCCACGTGTGCCTGGCTTGGCACCGAGTCACAGACTTCTCCAGAAAGAAACCTGCTTGCCAGTACCTCCAGGGGCCGGGAAGAGGGTCTTTCGGTCACTGATTTCTCCCACTCACCTACCTGGGTTACAAAGCTCTCTTCTGGAACTGTAGGTAGCGTTATCATTCCACGTGTGGTGACAAAATACTCATCCCTGGAAAAATGTGTGTGTGTGTGTAGGTGTCAGCTACGGAAGGCTGTGGCAAAAGGGGACGGTGCGTCCGGCGTGGAACGTTCAGGAGGGACAGCCAACAAAATCCCATTCTCTAGCTAAGCCAGCTGTTCCAGTCCCTTCTCCTAAGATGTACCTTCTTCAAAAATTGTAACGTGTGAGAACAGTAAACATTTTTTAAGAATCAATCCATATCTAAAGGGCTCCAAGTTCAGGTGCTTAAGATGACCAAGTCCCAAACACTTCAGTGCCTACATGATGAAAATCTTAGTGAGTTTATTTTTTAAAAAATCTCTTTCTGAACAGCAATAGCAACAGCGCAGGGCTGCAGGTAAGAATGAGCACCTGTCGTGTGCAGAACACACAAAAATGCAGTTTCTCTACCAGGCAGCTGGCTCACACCTTTTCTCTACAAGTGTGTGCCTGCTACATGGTAACTTCCTTCCAAAATGTACATTTATTTCCTTGTTTTTTGAAAGAAAGAAAAAAAGCCTAGGAATAGAGCTACAGAGGGGGGAAAAATCACACACAACAAGTATCCTGAAGAAACAGCTTGTTACAGGAAATGATCTTCCTCCATATGTTGAGGAAATACTTAATTTCTCCAAAACATGACTGTTGAACCCAACGTCATGTAAAGACCACAAGAACTAGACTTTTGTCAGAGTCGTGCGGAAGTCTCGCCCCCTAGAATGCAGCTGGACACAGTAAAACTCAGAAAGTCCCACGGAATGTACAAGTAGCAGAATTTGAACATTGCAAGTTTGATGACCTGTTTGAGGCTCTTCTCTGAAGTGGCAGAGCTCCTTGGCCAAAGGACCACCAAGAAACGTGTGCAGTTGGAGGAGCTGCGTTGACGGTTAAGTGCAGTGACAGACACTCCAGACCGTGGGGACGCGAGACCGTGAGAGGGGTTAAGGAGGACTCGGGACCTGGGCTTCGGTCAGATGGCCCCTGAGGATTTAGTTTATCTGCCCTTCCATTCGAATTGATAGCTTTGCTGGACAGAGTAACCTAGGTCCTTGGTTTTCATCACTTCGAATACTTTTTGCCAGCCCCTCTTGTCTTCAAAGTTTCTTTTGAGAAATCAAATTAATTTTATGGGAACTCCTTTGTAAGTAACTCTCTGCTTTTCTCTTGCTGCTTTTAAGATTCCCTCTCTGTCTTTAACCTTTGGCATTTTAATTATGATGTATCTTGGTGTGGTCCTCTTTGGGTCCAACTTGTTTGGGACTCTCTGTGCTTCCTGATGAATACCTAAGGCTCCACCCCACACAACTTAACAGGTGCCCTAAGACAGGGAGTCAAAGTAGCTCTACCTAATACACAGAAACAAGCATAGGGAGGCTGCCAAATCGAGGAGAAACAAAGAAATGTGGCCCAATGAAAGAACAGAATAAAACCTCAGAAAAAGAACTAAGCGAAATGTAGATAAGCAACCTATCAGATGCAGAGTTCAAAACACTGGTGATCAGGATGCTCAGGGAACTCACTGAGTATGGTCACAAAATGAAGAAGTGAAGGTCACACTAAGTGAAATAAAGAACAATCCACAGGGAACCAACAGTGAAGGGAAGGAAGCTGGAGTTCAAAGCAATGATTTGGAACATAAGGAAGAAATAAACAATCAACAAGAACAGAACAAAGGAACAAGAATTCAAAAAAATGAAGAGAGAATAAGAAGACGCTGGGACATCTCCAAACGTGTCAACATCCGAATCACAGGGGTGCCAGAAGAAGACGAAGAGCAAGAAGTTGAAACCTTATTTGAAAAAATAATGAAAGAAAGCTTCCCTAATTTGGTGAAGGAAATAGACACACATATCCTGGAAATTCTCTGTGTGGAGCCTTCAAACCCCGGGGTCAGCCCACGGCGCGCAGCTGACCATGCCCACAAGCTCCGAGCTGCCAGGGGCCTGCTCGGGACCCTCTAGCATTTAGGTTCATCTTACCTCCGTCCCTAAAGTGCTTTCAGTAGCTGCCTAAACGCAACAATTTCAAAGTATGTGCCAACCTCAGCGCACACTTTGAAGATAACGCTGCCAGACCAAAGGGCTCCATTTGCCTGCGCACATCAAAGCCCAATGAAACACAAAGAGGAGCTTGTAGCAAAGAAAGTAAGGGTCTGTTTCACCGAGTGGTCCACGCCCGGAGACAGGGGAGCTGAGCTCAAAGACCTTGCTCCCGATGGCGTCCAGGGGCTGGTTCCACAGGGGAAAGTCACTGCCACGGCGGAGTCAGGGCCGTGGCCTCCGCCGAACGGTCGGCCCCACGGTGGGGTAACCGGTGAATGCAGCTGGTCCTGATTCAGCCATGGCCGCGCGTCATCTGGTCCGTTTGCTCTTCTGCGCCGGAGCTGGAACACAACTGAGGCCTGGATGTCGCCTCCAGTTTTCCTGGAACTCTAGTCTGGGGTCCACAGACCGGAGGCTTTGTTCCGAAGATTACCTGATGCAGGTCAGAGCTCACTGTCCCGAGGCACTTCTGACAAGGGAGTGGGCATGCACGGGAGGGGCAGGGTGCGTCAGGGTGCTGCACGAGGCGGTCTGAATCAGAAGGTAAGGAGAAAAGGCCATCTTCAAAGAAGGAAGTTGCTACCCAGTTACAGTAATTGGCCAAAATTTTGAAACTAAAATAAAAAGTCTGAAAGAATGAACATCAAAATTTTAAAAGTGGTCAATTTAAGATAATATAGTGGGATTGTGAGATTTTACCTTCTTTTTCTGGGGATTTTCTCTGTTTCCTAATACAAATAGTTTTTGGTGTGTGGAATGTTTTGATAAGGTGTTGCATGTTCAAAGTACTCAGAGTTTTTAAATAAACAATTTCCCGATAGTGATTAATAAGCAAGGTGACTTTTTCCAGTATATGAACAATTTCGGGTGGAAAACAGCTAAAATGAAAGATGAGTTTTTCAGTCCCACTCCCTGTGAGACCGGGCGTGTCAGTGTGGAGTACGGGCAGGAGGGTCGGGTCCCTGCAGATACTGATTGTGAGTAGTAGTCGCTGGAAACCACAGGCTGGAGAAGGGAAAGAAAGCATCAGGGTTTGAAACTGCGCGTTGGGGCCCGGCTTTGTGCTCAGGCTTTTGTTTCCGCCTGCATTGTCGGGGCTCCGGTTCCCCTGACAGCCTTTGAACACGCAGCTGGAGAGATTTCAAAGGGCTGGACTTTGTCCTCAAACAGGCGGGGAAGAAAAGCCAGGCGGCAGGGAAGTGAACTCCCGATGCATATTCATAACGAGCCACTTCCCTCTCTGATTAGTGCTGTGATGCTTCCAAATTAGCTGCCCCGGTTGGTTCTCCTCCACGAGGCTCTGGAAATGGTGTGGTCAGGACAGATGAACTGGGGGTGAAAAAGTCAAGGTAAATCTCAAATGGTCCCATCATTTATTGATTCAACAAACACTGACCCAGTGCCTGCTCTGCACCCGGCGTCACGCCAGCCACTGGAAGTTGCCTTGGTCAGAAGGAACTCTGCCCTCAAGCAGTGGGGACAGCGAAACAGGCAGGCTCACCTGCTGTGTCCCTTTCTCCTTGCTGCCGTCACAAAGTGCCACAATTTTAGTGGTTCAATACGGCACGAATTCATTCCCTGAAGAGGTCTAGAAGAGTCTAAGATGGGGCACACTGAGAAAATCGAGGAGCAAGCAGGGCCACCTTCCTGGTGGCTGCTCTGGGAGGGAAGCGTCCCCCTGTCTGTCCCGGAACAGGCTGCCTCCTCCCCAGCAGCAGTGGCCCCGAGGGCCCTTTTCTCACCGACTCCTCCATCACGTCCTTCTGCCGCCTCTTCCAGGGGCCTCTCCTCCTTCACCCCTGCCCTGCCCTCTGGCCACACTGGCCTCGTTTCCCGCTCCCGGGAGCTGGACGAACTGCCGCCTCTCCTGAACTGTCCTTCCCCTGACGGGGCCTCTGCTGGGAGAGCCTTCCAGCTCCACGGCTGCGTCCCTCCCGTCCCGACCCAGGCCGCCCTCCCCTCCTCTGCACCCCTCAGCTTTCCCCACAAACCCAGCGCAGGCCTGCCTCGCCTCACAGGCCCGCCCTCTTCCCCGGAGGTCACTAGAGAGGCTGACTTGCGTTGTCCCCTGCAGGGGCCGTCACGCGCGGCCTGACGAGGGGGAGCAGGTGGCCAAGAATGACTGTGGTGGTTACATAAACTCAGGCTGCTCCCAGAAGGCTGAGACACGCACAGACCACTCCAGTGCTTCAGCATGTGCCTAGGCCCTGGAAACGAAATGTCCCTTGTAGATACAATGTTACGGAAACCCAGAAAAAAGAAATTAATGTTTTCTCATCTGCACGCAATGACATACCGTGACATTTCTTGCCTAGAGACACCGTTGTGCGCCACAGAGGCACAGGCAAATAAGAGCCGACTCTTGCCTCTTGAGATCTGCAGGAAGTTCAAAGAGCAAGAGCAGGAAGTCCTGTGGAACCAGGGATGCAGGGAGGTGATTTACAGGACCGGAGCCCTGAGACGGGAAGGCCATATGAAGCTGAGCCAGCACAGGCAAATATAACTTCCTTCAGGAGGTGAGACTGGCTCTTTATGTCAAAGAGACTGTGTTTGTACTGAGTAAAGGCAAAGCAGATGGTTCTCCAGACGGGCAAAGTCCGAGGGAGAGCCTCGGGAAGCCGGGGCATGCGGGAAAGGCGGCCGCGTGACCTGGCTCGTGTGGTGGGTGGCCGCCGGGAACAATAAGACATCAGCAGGTCAGGCCAGATTAAGGAGGCTTTTAAAGTTACCAACAGCTCACTAAAGTGTGAGATTTTCATAGTAACTGAAGCAAATGATAGATTGATGAAGAGGGAAAGAAACAAAACATCGGCCGATGAAATGTTGATCACTGTAATTTTCAGCGCAACAGGGGCTGTGGGAATTGCAGCAATTCAGCCCCAAAGAATAGACGCGGCTGCTCCGGCACAGCCTGGCCCACTCGGAACCCCGCAGCCCGGGCCTGCGCTGGGCCGCCTCGCGAAGAACACGGCGGGGCGCAGGTTCCTTTTTCCATTTTATCGTAATGACTTATCTGCGGATTGAGGATTCAAACTGGGCAACAGTTTCACAGCCGGAGTTGGTAGGGGTTGTATCGAGTCGCAGAGCCCACGTCACAAAGACGTACAAACTCTCCTGCTACCGCACTATAATTTTCAACTAACGTGATAGCTGAAAACATCAGTTGCTTAGATTACTTTTCTGCCTAATAAAAATCTATTTATCATCAACTCATTATTTACATTGTATTACTCACTCACGGTTATCTTACCAAAAAATTAAGTAATGAAATTTTGACGGTCTGTTTTTACCCCAAGATGGACATTTACAGTGGTCACGCATCATGTGATGACCAGTGATGGGTCATCACATGACGCAGGGATGATCCAGTTAAGCACGTGGTTAAATGTTTGCTGCCCCCGATAAATAATGTGTGTGCCGGTCACCACTTAGCTTCCTTTGGAGTAGCAGTATGAACAATGTCAAATACATCACCTTACAGCTCAACATTGCCATTCCGTGTGCCCCTGGTATTTACTGGCGTGCCATCTCTGCCCCTCTAATCCATCTTACACTGCTTTGCCATGTCAAGAGATTTGGACAGCATCCCATAGTAGTATTTGAAAACAGAGAGAAACTGGAAAAACTGTACCCTAAGTTTTGGAAAGAGAACGCCGGTAGTAGTAGAAAGATGAATCGGAAGGCAAGGGAAGGGCTTTGAAGGCAGAGAGACTGGTTGTCATGTAAATGGTTAGAACAGGAACAGATTGTGTGGGAATAGAACAGACAGGTCGGAGAGCATTCAGGGAGTAAATGGGACTTGTTTTCAGACAAATAGAATGAACAGACACATATAGAATGACCATAACAATAAGTATATGAAAAGATGCTCAACATCTCATCACTGGTAAAATGTCAATCAAAATTACAAGGAAGATGATGTATCAGAATTATACACTGGAAACCTACTTAATCTTATTAACCAATGTCACCCCAACAAAAAGTACAATGTGCTGTCACCTCACACGTGTTAGAAAGGCCACTTAAAATTCTGGAATAACAAGTCCTGGAGAGAGAGTGAGGAACAGGGACCCTCCACACTGTCGAGGGGCATGTAAACTGGTGCAGCCACTATGGAAACAGCAAGGAGGTGCCTCTGAAAGTTAAAAAGAACAACCGCCTGAGATCTGCTGGACAAACAGACGCCTACAATTAGGAATTTAAAGAAGCAGCCACGTCGGGACTGGCAGGAGGGAGGGGATGTGGGACCGGCTGGCCCCACCCCCAGGTGCAGCAGATAAAAATCGGGAGGGACGGCTCAGCCGCACATCCCCCTGAGGACCGAGGGATCCCAGCCCCTCACTGGTCCCCCACCTGCCCAGGGTCCCAGGGCTGGGAAGAAAGGGCCCCTGACCTCTGGCTGTGAGAACCAGTGCAGACGGAGGCTGAGTGAGCCAGAGGCTGAAGTCCAGGCAGTTTCTCTTAAAGGGCCTGTGCAGGGGGACTTACTCGGTCTCACCCCCCAGTGCCAGGGCAGCAACTCGAAAGACACCAGGGACATACGGGGAGGAAGTGAAGCATCAGACATCAGGGCGCAAACTGGGGGACAGCTTTCTCCCAGACACGTGCCGGCAGAGGCCACTGCCCCTTTGCTGCGCCCCCAACACCACCACCACAGAGCACGCAGGTGCAGGTGGGCACCAAGTCTGCATCTCCACCAAACTTCCTCACAGGGGAGGCTGTGCCCCTGGGCCCTACAGGACACCTACGACATTAAGCCACTTTACCAAGTCCAGGAGGTGTGACAGCTCTACTTAACACACAGAAACAAACCCAGTGAGGCAGCCAAAATGAGAGGACAAATGTCCCAAGTGAGAGAACAGAACAAAACTCCAGAAAAATAACTGAACAAAATGGAGACAAGCAACCTACTAGATGCAGAGTTCAAAACACGGGTTATAAGGACACTCAAGGAGCTTAGGAGAAGAGTATTTTGAATTTAGAGCTTCAACAACATAAAACAGGACATAGAAACAATTTAAAAAATACTTGGAAACCATAAAAAAGAACCAGTCAGACATGAAGCACACACTAATTGAAATGAAGAATAATTTTCAGAGAGTCAACAGTAGAGCAGATGAAGCAGAGAATCAAATCAGCAATTTGGAACATAAGGAAGCAAAGGACACCCAATAAGAACAGCAAGGAGAATCCAAAAAACTGAAGACAGTGTAAGAAGTCTCTGGGACAACTTCAAGTACAACAACATTAGCATCATGAGGGTGCAGGAAGGAGAAGAGAGAGAGCAAGAAATTGAAAACCTATCTGAAAAAAATGATAGAAAACTTCCCTAATCTGGTAAAGGAAATAGACGTTCAAGTCCAGGAAGCTCAGAGAGTCCAAAACAAGAGGACCACACCAAGACACATCATAATTAAAATGTCAAAGTTTAAAGATAAGGAGAGAATCTTAAAAGCAGCAAGAGAAAAGCAGTTACTTACCTACAAAGGAGCTCCCATAAGACTGTCAGCTGATTTCTCAACAGAAACTTTGCAGGCCAGAGAGATTGGCAAGAAGTATTCAAAGTGATAAAAAGAAGGGACCTGCAACCAAGATTACTCTATCCAGCGAAGCTTTCATTTAGAATGGAGGGACAGGTAAAGAGCTTCCCAGACAAGAAAAAGCCAAAGGAGTTCATCACCACCAAACCAGCATTACGTGAAATGTTAAAGGGTCTTCTTTAGGAGGAAGAAAAAAGGGATAAAAATATGAATAATAAAATGGCAGTAAATATATATATATATATATATATATATATAATCAACAACTGAATCTAAAATACAAAATAAATGAACAAGCAGAACAGAAACAGAATCACAGACACAGAGAACATTGTGACGGTTGTCAGATGGGAGGGGCATCTGGGGCCTGGGTGAGAAAGGTGAGGGGTGAAGAAGTGCAAACTGGCAGCCACAGAGTAGTCACGGGGGCGTCAGCACAGCACAGGGAACACAGTCACAGTCCAACAGCTACATGTGCCGTCAGGTGGGTCCAAGATTCACCGGGATGATCCTCAGTAAGTCCTTCAAATGTCTCATCACTGGGGTGTACACCCGAAACTAATATGCTTTATGTTAATTGCAACTGAAATATCAAAAATTACTTATCTGGAAAGAAAATAAAAACAGAACTACCATATGAGCCAGAAGTCCCACTACTGGGTATTTATTCAAAGGGAACGGAAAGAGGTTTTCAAAGATAAGTCTGCACTTGAGCTCACTGTAACGTCGTTCACAATAGCAAGCCATGGGCACAATCCCCACACCCTCCTCCAGACGAGTGGATAAAGAAGATCACACAGCCCTGGCTGGCGTGACTCAGTGGACTGAGCACCGGCCTGAGGACCAAAGGTCGCTGGTTCGATTCCCAGTCAGGGCACATGCCTGGGTTGAGGGCCAGGTCCCCAGGGAGGGTGTGCGAGAGGCAGCTAGCTGATCAATGTTTCTCTTGCACAACAGTGTTTCTCTCCCTCTCTTTCTCCCTGCCCCTAAAAATAAATACCTAAAATATTTTTTAAAAGATTTCTTATATATGTATATATGTATTAGAAAAAATTGAACTTACAGAAACAGAAAGTAGAATGATGGGTACCAGGGACTGGGAGGGAGGGAAGAAAAATGGGGAGATTTGGTGAAAACACAACATGCACTTCCAGTTCTAAGGTAAGTTCGGGATCTAGTGAGGAACCTGAGCACCACAGGGGATGGCGTGTGTTAGAGCTGAAAGTCGCCGAGGGAGAGATCTCGAATGTTACCACCACAAAACAAACGTGGGGTTACGTGAAGGGACGGAGGTGCTAACTAACCGCACTGGGGCGATTGCTCTGCGCTGTACTTGTGTGACAAGCCGCCAGGTTGGACTTCCCCAACAAACACAGTGCTATCTGCGGCTCCAAGGCTCTGGAAGCATAGCTGATCTAAGGAGATCCACACGGTGACAGTTTCAAGGGTGAAGCTGGCTGTAAAATAACCATACAAAGTAGTCAATCCAGGACCAGCATGTGTGGCTTAGAAAACAACCGCTGTTCAAAAAAGGAGAAACAGATTAAGTTTAGATGCTGTTGATGTCAGTCTCTGGCTACGAGAGAAGTTTCGATGCTCAATGTTTTTAATGCCTGTGAACTGAAATGTAAGCAGACAGAGATCTGCCTTAATTGACGGATTGCCTTGTAACCGTCTTGTTGGTTTAGTTCTTTTCTTCATCGTTAAGTTAAGATGCAAGTTTCTTGTCTGGGGAGCTCTTTGTTGCCCTTCAATTCCAATATTAAATATGCAGAGAAGATAAAACATGTATTAGCTATCAAGCATGATATAAGGAGAACTCACAACAGGCTCATCTAAACCATATTAAAATGAAAGAGGACAAAAATGCATTTTCCCGGGACAGGGAGACTGTTTCACAGAAATGCCCCACAAGTCTTTAACATGCTGACGAGCCGAGCATGCACGACAGAGGCTGACAGAGAAGCGCATGAGGCGCCACAGGCCTGCCTCCTAAGGAACTGTAGGCCTGCGAGAAGCAGGGAGACAAAATACAGCTTGAAAGTCTCCCAGAAGCACGGGCCCTGCGCCGCCATGAGGAGACTCCGGGCCAGACACGTTTAAATGCTCTCATGGGTTTCCAGGGCGCTCCGTGTGGAGCACACCACGTCGGTGAGGCCTGGGCACCAGCACAGCTGCGTGGAAAACACCTTTGTAAACAAGTCAAGGACTTCGGGCGTGCGTTGCCCATTCTGTCTGCACCTCCGTGCCAGTCAGGGGGAAGCCACGTGGTTCCTGCACTTCTCCTGCTCGTGAGTGTCACTTCGGGACTGGACAGCACAGCATCCCACCTGATGCCCCCCCACCCCGTGCAAACGCAGTGATGGCAAGTTACAGGGATCGTTCCTACCAAACCCGACTTTAGCTCTCTGGCAAAGGTGGCTGGTGTGTTATAGCAGGTAAACTGTAGCATGTGCACATACACGCATATTCCACGCCACTCCTGATTTATTTCATCACCTCTGTACTGCTGAGCGCTGCTGCGTGAGGGCGTGATGACATTTTGCCTTCCAGTCTTGACATAAATCAGGTTCCTTCGGTGCCCTGTGCATCCATGTACTTACCATCCTTGTGTTTGGCTGTTATAAATATTCCATGAAATTTAATATGCTTCAGTTGCCTTTTTTTATTGTTGATGCTGTTACAGTAGCAGATTTAGGACCGCGAGCTCAGCACAAGTCACTGACGTTTGGTAGATCTTGGAACTGGAACCCGTTCATTCAGCACGAAGGGTCGCCAGGGATAGAGAACAAAGGAGGCGGAATCTCTGGGGGCAGAGCGCCATCTGGTGGGCGAAGGGAATTCCAGGCGAAGGACAAAGCACCTGCCCCCACTGATCCCAGGACGTGGGAAGACAAAGGCAGCAGGGCTACGGGGTCGTTTCTTAGCCTTCAGCGGGTGAGGCCGAGGTCACTAGGGAGGTTCCAGGTTGCCACAGACTGCACTGCCATGAAGTTTCTCAGCAGGAGAAACCGGGGACCCTTTGCATCGCACGCCTTGTTTCATTCATTGGCTTGCCTTTCATTCATTCCTGTGCTCATTCACATGACAACTCCCATTGGGCGCCGTCCTGGCATCATGCAACTTTCGTTTGGTGACGGCCGGACATGGATTTTATTTTTTTAATTATTTTTAGAGGGGAGGGGAGGGTGAAAGAGAAGGAGAGACACATCAGTGTGTGGTTGCCTCTCACACACCCCCTACTGGGCACCTGGCCAGCAATCCAGGCATGTGCCTGGACCGGGAATTGAACCCGTGACCCTTTGGTTCGCAGGCTGGCACTCAGTCCACCCAGCCACACCAGCCAGGGCCAGCATTTTAAATGGCAAATTAAGTGCTTCAGAGAAAAACATTAAGTAAGGCAGGACTTCTGGGAACGCCAGATGGAGGAAGGGCTGGGAGGAAGCGCTCCCATGTCTGGAAGACTGTCTAAATATCCTTCAGCTTTGCCAATGTGCCAACCAATAATTTACAGTTACACTGTAGTTAGCAGATCTTTTATGGTGTCTTACGCCTGAAGGTCTTTGTTAAGCCAGAAGCAGGTTGGGGTCTTGAATGGCCGGTGTCATCACCAATGATCAGTGCAATGTACCTGAGTCAGCTGCACAGAACAACAGCAGGCTAACCAGGAGGTCTCATGTGCACGCCTCCAGGTGTGACTTACTGTGCCTGCTGTCTAACCTGGTTGTTTTCCCTGCACTTAATAAATCGAGCGTGGGCTCCCTCTCGGCTCCGGCCCGCGCCCTGCACCTGCTGGGGGGCCGGGCCAGCTCCCCCGACGCAATACTACGTCTGTGCATGCTCTGTGTGCTCTGCTCCTTGCCGTAAACTAAGGAAGTGGGGGTTCTTACCCCACCTATTCGAACCCGGATCCACCTGACTCCCAAGTTCATGTTACTAAGAAATATAGTTCATTGCCTTCTACCCGTTTTAGATATTTTAAAAATTAGTAAAATAAATGTTTTTACATTATAAAATTTAGTTCAACAGTTCAAATCAAGAATTCGTGTATCTTGTTAATTACAGTCCATATATAAGTGAGATCATATGATCTAATTAACAAAATAAGCTGAGAACAAAATAGAAATGGAGGCCTGGACACACAGAACAGACTGACAGCTGTCGGAGGGGTAGGGGGGGGAGATCTTGATGAAAGAAGGGGGAGGGATCAGCCGAAGCACATACGTGCCTGACCCAGGGACGTGGTCTACAGTGCGGTGATGCCCAGAGGGAAAGGGGAGCGGGGGCTGGATGGAAGTGGGCAAAGGAGGGTAAATGGGGTAATAGTGTCAATGATAAAAATAAAAATAAGTCAATAAACCAAATTAAAAACCCTTTTCTAAAAAAAAAAAAAATTGTGTATATTCCAAGTGCTACTAAACTGCAACAACTCCAAACTGAATCTGAATTTATTCTCTTCAAGACATCAATCACTGCATGTCATGCTAGAAATATTGTCACCCATGTTATCTCTGAGGGACACAACATTTGCCGTTCAAGTGTTTCTCTACTTCAAGGTCAAGGCGAAGGCATCCGCCTTCCGAGCCGTGAAGATGCTTGCAAAGAGCAAGAATGAATGAGGCAAGACAGGAGAAAGTGAAGGCGGAAGTCAGCCGAGCGCGGGAGCAAGTGGACTATTGATGGCTTTGGAGAGAAAAACCGGAAAGGGTAGGACTTGGGGCGAGGATTTATTTGCCAGGCACTTGTTTTTTCTTCCACGCCAGAACCGTTCCCCGTGCTGCCCGACTTGCACCCAGGTAGGCTCAGTCTTCTCACTCAGTCTCCGTCAGGTGGCGCACGCCGTCCCCACGACATCAGATACCTGGCAGCTGCCCCCTGCTTTCTAATGTTTTAGGTTGTGAATTGCTTCGTTGGGGGAAACGACCTGCCCCGTTTTGTTCTCCCTCATAAAATGCAAAGGCTTCAGAGCGACGGGGTGGTGTGCAGGGATAATTCTGGCAGAGACAAGAGCAGGGGACAGAGGCTGCAAAGGCCACCAACTCCATAAATAACCCCAAGCTTAACTCAGAGACCGTGGGTGTCTCGGAGTGTGCCATCCTCATTCCTCATGCTCTCCGAACTCCACAGCGAGGTCGCCAATGGCTGCCGATGGCATCCTGTTATGTCAGTAACAAAATTCAAGTGATTCCTAACCTTCCCTGTGTTGCCCCTGTGATTGAAGTCAGCACCTGGACTCATTTGGAGGATAAGAATTTTTCCTTTACAGTTTCGGAGAGGGTCTGCATCGGAAACAGCATCTTCCCTGGGAAGGTGGTCTGTTCCGTGAGCACATGCAGGGCAAGTTTCTTGCTACATTGCCTTGTAATGACAAGTGACACGTTACTGTCCTTCAGATGAAGATGACACATCCTTTCTGCAGAAGGACCTTGCCGGGTCCCCCAGTCTCAGCTTGGTCACATAGTTTTGTTTTCTCCCAGCGTCGTGTGTGTGTCCTTTGTAGGAATTGTGACAACCGCCCTCTACTTGTGCCATCCCGTGTTTACTGCCTCCCCCACTGGAGAAACTGCCGCATCTACAGGGGCCATGTTTGTCTGGTTCACGACGATGTCCCCACTCCAGGAACACCTTGTGCTGTTTCTGGCAAACATTACTTTTCAAAAAAAATGTTTGGATGTAAATTTTGTGCAGCTCATTGACAGGGACCATTTCCACACTCTCGTGACGGAGAAAAGACTACAGGTGCAAAGGTGGGGCGATCAGGGTGAGGCGGGGCCTCGGCGGCAGCTAGTGTTGGCATTCCCAGGTGGGCACGGCAAGAAAAGAAAGCAGAAGAAGCTGACAGTGGTTTCATTTTGGGATGGAGGGGGGTGGGGAGCTCAGCTGGCTGGACCTGGGTTTAGGTCCCAACCTTCGAAGGAATGCTGGGCAATAAGGTAGGAGCTTTACGGCCTGTTAGTTCCCCTCACTTAAGAAAGCCGTGACCAGCAGGTTCGGGGGGCAGTCTGGTTCACGCCGTTTTCAAAAGTGGACCACATCAACCCCATAGTCCTGAGGGGCTTTATCTCAGTCTAAGTTTGTCGTTTACCAGACTTGCTGACGGTGGTTGCCCTCGGGGGGACTAAGAGGTTCAGACTCTGGTTAGAAAGATCTACCCATGTCCTCGTAGATGAAACCGTGTGTTGGCCGAGTTCTAGTGCTCCGCTTCTGGCCGTTCCTGTTGGGTTCTGTACTCACTGGGGAAGTATGAGGGACTTGACTTGGACCCAGCATGAGAACATAAAAAATTAGATAATGCCCGTCACCCACCCCCTTCCGAAATGAATGTGGCTCTTCTGTCCTATTCACTTTGATACCCTCAAAGCCTAGGGCTGTGCCTGGCAAAGCAGATGCCCGAGAAATATTACTTGAATTTAAAAAAGAAAGGCAAGAGTGCCACACCTGTAGGTCCTCCTTGCTCCACATCTCCCACCCCACCCTTAATCTCATTAGACCGAAGAATCCAAAAGTGTCCGGTCGGCTTGGAGTTAGGAGACGGCACGGTGGGAGGGGTTAGCAGCGAGTTGTGAGTACTCAGGGAAGGCCCTCTGCACGCATCCTGCAGAGGGTAGGTCTGTCTCCGCGGAGGTCAATCCAGGGCGCAGCAGACCTTCCGTTTTCCGTGGTGCACTTCTGGATGCGATGGGAGCCGTGTGGAGACGGTGTAATTCCAAGACACTGAAATGACAGCAGCACATCAGCTGGGGATAGAACAGGGCTTTCTCTCCCAGGACAGGTCTGTCCTTAGAGACAAAGGGCACCTTGTGTTTCCCAAGCAAGGCCAGGAAGACACCGCCTCACCTGGAGGACAGTGGCTTTAACCTTTAGAGAATCCGAGGAAGGTGCTAGACCCTCTGAAGATGGTATGTTTCCTTCGAGGGACGGGAAAGATGGTTACCTTATAGCATCATGGGAGAGCTCAGCACCTTCCCCTTAATGTGATATAAGAATAGTTTCCTATGTGAGGCAAAGCTGTTAGAAATGAGTTAATGAGTCTTTACTAATCAGAAGGAAGGAAGGAAGGAAGGAAGGAAGGAAGGAAGGAAGGAAGGAAAAGGAAGGGAGACAGAGAAAGACAAGCATGTAGTGGAACTAATTATAAGTAACTAAGAGCTCAGGCGGGCACAGCTGGGCACCCCAATGCTTGGTGTAGGGGAACCACCTTCCTCCCGACCCTTACTTTGCATTGGACTTCTTAGGAAAATTCCTGGGGATTCACACGCCATGACTCAGCTCCAAGTACAGTGGCTTCTCAGACTGGTACGTCTAGTAAGAATAAATGAGGTGCACCCTGCCTCTTCCTGGTGGGAGCAAACCTGGAAGCAAGCTGTTCCCCACCCCTCCCACCCCACAACGGAGCAGCACCCTCTTCCCCCCGCCTCAGGGTGCACAACCTGCGGTGGGTGGGGGACGGGAGGAACTGCTATCGGTCGGCCCTCTCACGGACCTGCAGGCCTGGCATGCAGTGGCACCGGGCGGTCCCTTCTCTGCCACGCTCATTCATGATGTGCTTATGCTCTGCATTAAGCTGCTTGGATGTCTCAACATCATATCCTATAGAATTTTTTAAGTCATGTCAATTATGTCTATTGTATTCTTTTTTATTTATAATAACAATTTTTATTTGAGAGCAGAGGGAAAATAAATGACCATCTGAAATTCTAGATTTACATACTTGTGATCAAGCACTATCTACAAATTTGTATTCTGCATTTTCTCTTAGTATTATAAGCTTTTTGTTATTATTATAATCTTTTTTTATTGTTGTTCAAGTACAGTTGTCTCCATTCCCCCCCACACTCCAGCCATCCCCACCTCCCCTCTGGTTACTGTCAGTTTGTTCTTAATTTCAATGTCTCTGGTTATATTTTGCTTGTTCATTTGTCTGTTGTATCTTAAATATAAACACAATCTTGTGTGAAAATTAATAATGAGAAAAAATGCTCAGTGGCTCTTTGTTCCGACAACCTTGACAAAGGCCACTTCAGAATCTGTTCAGAGCAGGTGACAGTTTGTTTGGAGCTCGGAGCCACGTCTTCAGATTAACGTGTGTTTGTTCAATGGCTGTTTTCTCAGCATTTGTTCATCAGGAGTTTCCCTACTAATCTGCACTCGTGATGTGCCAGAAAAGTAAGTGGGAATTGGGCAAAACTAATTTTTTTTCCTAAAGTGTAATTGCCGAAATAAAGCTCTGGAAACCATATAAAACCCAAAAGCTCAGGCTGGGCAAGGGTAGATAAGTAGTTTACTTTAAATGAGCCAGTCAGAGAAAGACAAATACCATGTGATCTCACTCATGTGTGGAATCTAACGAACAGAGTACACTGAGAACAAAATAGAAACAGAGGCCGGGACACATGGGACAGACTGACAGCTGTCGGAGGGGAGGGGAGGGAGGGACTGGATAAAAGAGAGTGAAGGGATCAGTGGAAGAACCTGAATGCATGACCCACAGGCACAGGCAGCAATGTGGGGACGGCCAGAGGGACGGGGGCAGGGGCTGGGTGGAGGTGGGCAAGGAGGGAGGGCAAGGGGTTATCTGTAATAAGTGTCCAAATAAAAATAAAGCTATAAAAAAAAACTGGCCACAGAATTTAGAATATTTACAACCAAACTGAATAAATATGCATCTAGCAGGAAAAAAGTACTCATTGAAATTAGTAATAAATTTAAACCTCCCAGAAAACAACATAGTCTTTGCTAAAAGGATTTGAACACTGTTCAGATGAATGTCAACTAAACTTCGGGTGGCCAGTGACCAGGAGAGCAAGCGGGTGGGTGGGGCCCAGTGCGCTGGGGCCGGGAGACTGGTGCCGTCTGTTCCGCCTGGAATGTGGTTAAGGGGTGGGGCAGGTCAGCCCACTATCTGATGCTTGTTATCAGCACAGACGGGTTAAATGTTAACTCCACGTTAGGAGACCTGTGTGGCTCAGAGCTCTGCAGGCACAGGCTGCAAAGGAAATGCATGTGCGGGCAGTTACCACCAGGCGTGTGGTCAGTAACGTCCCTGTCCAGTCTGACGCGACTGAGTGATGAGACATTTGAAATAAACACTGACCAGCTTTATTTTAGAAGTGTTGGTGCAATTCCAAGGGAAGCAAACCCCACTCAAAATAGAAGGACCGTGCACTGATAGCGGAAGTGGCGACTCTGGGTATCCGCATTCAAAGAGCGCGGGGGGCGCATCGGGCGTGGGGGCGGAGAAGCCTTCACCCCACGCATCCCGATCAAGTCGCTCTCACAGCTACAGATACGGGCTTCACGTTCGATAGAAACGCACTGGTCCCTTACAGCATATAAAATATCCTACATTGTAAAAATTGCACCAAATTTGAGTTGTTTCTTTAAAGGGTTTCTAATAAATCTACTTTATTTCTATTCAAGTCATAAAAAATAACCAACAAAAATAACTTATTCCGCAACTTATTCCTTTTTCCATTCTTTACAATTGTGTCTTGACCATATGACAAATAGTAAAACATGTATTTTTCCTTGTAACCCCAATCATAAAAATCACAGAGGGAAAACCCAGGCAGTAAAACCTTGGACATTTCTTGTAGCAATGTTTCTGCCAACACATCTCCTCAGGCAAGGGGGTCAAGAGGGAAAGTAAGCAAACGGGGCCACATCAAACTAAAAAGTTTTTGCACAGCAAAGGGAACCACCGACACAATGGAAAGACAACCCATTGACTGGGACAAAGAGACATCTGATGAGGTTAATATTCAAAATTTCTAAAGAATTTGTACAACTCAACACCAAAAAACAAACAGTGTAATGTAAAAACAGGCAAAGGACCTGAAGAGACACTTCTCCAAAGAGGACGTACAGATGGCCCATAGACACAGGAAAAAATGCTCAACATCGGTAATCATCAGAGAGATGCAAATTACCTCACACCTGTCGGAACGACTACCGTCAATAAACCCACAAACAACAAGAGCTGGCGAGGAAGTGAAGAAAAGGGGACCCTCGTGCACTGCTGGTGGGAATGCAGACTGGGGCAGGCGCTGCGGAGAGCAGCATGGAGGTTCCTCAGAAAAGGAAAAATGGATCTGCCTTTTGACCCAGTGATTCCACTTTCAGGAATATATCCAAAGAAACCCGAAACACTAATTTGAAGGAACACGTGCACCCTGTGTTCATTGCAGGGTTATTTACAATCGCCAAGGTCTAGAAGCAGCCTAAGTGCTGCCGTAGGTGAGTGGATAAGAACGCTGTGGCACATTCTCACAGCGGGACACTGCTCGGCCGTAGTGAGGAAGGAACTCTTACCCTTTGCCACAGCGTGGATGGGCCTGGGGAGCATTGTGCTCAGTGACACAAGTCAGTCAGAGAGAGACAAACACCGTATGATCTCACTTATCTGTGGAATCTAATGAAGAAAATAAGCAAACAAAATAGAGACAGACTCGGAGATAAAGAGAACACACTGGCAGCTGTCAGAGGGGAGGGGGTCGGGGCATTTGGTGGAAAAAGTCAAGGAGTCAAGCAAGAAAAATGTTTAAAAACCAACTCACAGACACAGACAGCAGCGTGGTGATGACCAGAGGCACGGGGTGGGGGAGGGGAGGAAGAAGAGGGTAAAGAGGGGACAGATGGCGATGGCAGGAGACCAGGCCTGGGGTGGTGAACACACAGGACAATGTACAGACGGTGCATTATAGAAATGTACACCTGAAACCTGCATAATTTAATAATTTATTAAGGTGGCATACCTTAATAAGCAATGCCACCCCAGTAAACTCAATAAATTTTTTTTTAAGACTACTTACTATATGTGCCTTCTACTGTTGCTAAGATTAAGTGTTTTATAGATGAAAGCAAACAAAAAACCTAGGAGCACGCCATTCGACTCTTACCACCAAGTTGCACGTGGAACCTCACTCTGCCCCAGGAAATGTGTACCTGACCTTGTCTGCATGTGTCTTTGAATCCGTTCTTGCTTGTCTTCCACACGAACGTGAGCTGTCTCTCCAGTGGGCCTGTAAATTCCCAGATGCGATGAGCCCACTTGCACACGTTAGAAATAGCCAGCAGAGCGGCTGGACGCACTGGTATTAGACCCACTTGCAGCACGCACTCGAGACGCTTCCCGGCGCAGGAAGACAACAGGCCCACAGCAGAGCCCCCTGGGCCGAGCCCACCAGGAAACCAAGACTTAACACCTGACCCAGTTGTAGGCTCAGCATCTCCCAGAAATACAATCTTGAACCGGTCACCTTGGAATCACCGGGTCAGCACCAGCCGAATGATCCAAGAGGCCCCTCTTGTTCCCCTTCAAGGATGGTGTGGCCTGAAACCAGCCCTCCCTCGCTAATAATTTCCCTCTCCTGCCCCCTTTCCACCTTTGAAAACCTCCCGCTTTGGGCAACTTGTGGGGGTCCTGTTTGCTGGGTGGGAAGCTTCCCGATCCGTGCCTCCGTCTATGAAGCCACTTCAGATGTGCTCAGGAATCGGTGTCCTTTACCTCCACAAACAGGCAGTGCACACAAGCCTTTCTTCTGTGCTCTTCAAGTATGTGCTATGAGGCTGTTGATGAAGACATGAGATGTACTTTAGTTATTTGTTAAGTTTAGGTATGTATTTACACTCAGGTTTTCTTCTTAAGTTATAAATCTCGAGAAGGAATGGACTCTCTATTTAGCTCTTCTTGGAAAGAGCCTACTGGACACGGGATTCAGTAGAGACATGATGTGTCCCCAGCTAACGATGGTGCTATCTCGCTGGAGTGCAATGTGGGGAGCAGAGTGAGAAAACCTTCCACAGTCGTTCTTGCTTGGAAAAAATAAGCCTTTCTAGACAAAAATGTGTTTTAAAACAACACAATATGGAACTATAGAAAGGCACAAGGAGCCGGACCAAACAGAACCCTACGCTGGAGGCAATGAGGGGGGCAGGCCGGGCGAGGTGAACCCCCTGCTCCTGGGCGGGGTGTCTTCTGATGAGTTCACTGGCCAGGCGGCAGTTGCCTGGTTCCTGCAACACTAACCTGCTGTTGCTATGAAGGTATTTTGCAGATCTGATTAAAGTTCGTGCCTTGCAGTAAGGGAGATTATCCTCCGTGATCCGGCTGGGCCTGAGTCAGTGGAAAGGCTTCAGGAGCGGAGCTGAGGCCCCTCAACGGAGAAGGAACCCAGCCTGCAGCCAGCAGGTCAGCCCCGGCCACCCCGCCCCGCCCCGCCTATCCTGGCAGCCCTCCCTACACCCTGCGGGTGGGGGTCTCGCCCAGCCCGACCCAACCAGCTCCCTCCAATAAATGCCTTCCCACCTCCCTCCTCGCTGTGCTTCTCCGAGGAAACCTTTTTCAGACCTGGGATGCAGAGCAAATGATGATGTTAACGCTTTTACATGAAATGTCTATCTCAGCTCCTCATTCTCAGTGACAAGGAGCACGCTCTAATCTCATCCTAGAGAAGTGCCCTGAGCCCGAGAGACAGGGACCCTCCGGAACCCAGATTCAGCCGTGCCACTGGAGAGGATGTGGGCACAAACTGCCAGCTTTTCTCCTTAGAGACCTCGGAACGGTCTGAGGCCTAAGAAACGTTCGTTCAAGGGAATGATAGGTTGGAGCCCAGAGCTCCTTTAAAAACAAACCTGGGCCCGTTTAAAAATATGTTTTAAGTGAATGTACAGGGGTGACGTTGGTTAACGACATTGGTCCCAGGCTGCGTCATCTGTGCGTTGCACTGCGCGCTCGGCACCCAGAGCCCCGTCCCCCTTTACTGCCACGTCCTGGACACCCACCATCCCCCTCCCCTCACTGCCCCTCTGCCAACCCACAAGTCGTCTGCGTCCACCAGCGTGTGTGTTCCGTGCATTCATTACTTTCTGTTTTGTGTCCCACCTGTGCGCAAAGTCAAATGGTTCTTGTCCCTTTCCACCTGACATTTCCCTGAGCCCAGTGCTCCCAAGGTTCGTCCTTCCCCTCCAACGTTCCGGTGGCACAGAGTGGCATCGTCTGTCCGCATCCACATTCGGCCAGCAAGGTCGGCGCGCTGGCCTGCTTGGTGCAGGCCCCCTCATCCCCCCTGCGGCTGAATGGGTGTGCGTGCAAACCCGTCTCTCCGATGTCAGACCTTCCCCCCACAGCACACAAAGTCTCCGTCTCCCCCAGTCCTGTAAGTGCACGGTCTTTACGTGTGAAAGGTTGGTTGTGGGCAAACTCTGCCAAGCAAGACAAATTAAAAGACTAATTCTGGAGGCCACTTGTACAAAGATCCCTTCCTGTGACTATTTTCTCTCGTGATGTGTGTCCTTTGGTGTAAAGTGAGGCAAAATGCTCATTTCTTGTCATCAAGATTTGATTCTGCCAAAGCCAGATAACCAGAGTAGAACCACAAAGAACCTTAAAGAAAGAAAAACGGTAAACACACAGCTAGTTACTTTACTGTAAATCCCTATTTGCTATGTTAATCTTCTCACACTTGCCAACTGTTGAGGGATTTTCCTCTTCTGGTATTATAAACCCAGGATTGTTTCTCAAAACCCCCTAACCCACGAAAAATGTCTCAAGGCCCTACCCTCTTTGTAAAGATTTATGAACGTTAAAAAAAAATAGGGTTTAAGTAGCGAGTGTAGTCTCTCTGCCTGTTTTGGTGGTGTGTGTGTTGCCTCTCTAGGCATATTTCACGTGGTCGTGTTTTACTGGGGTCAGTGAGTGGGCAGTTCCCAGATCTGTGTATCTGAAGCTGTAGTGACACACCCAGAATGGTACCTGCAGTGCAGGTGCCCAGGGAGAGTGGATTAGGGAGATGTCTCAGCAATAAGGAAGAGGGGGGTCATTTGGTCAATTAAGCGACCAGCTGAAACGTGAGATGCTGAACGCAGGCAGAAGACACAGTAAGTGGCAAGTATGTGATAGGAAGAAGCAGAATGGCGGACAATATTTAATAAATAATTACTTTGATGTGGTTATACCTCTAATTCCTTTACATTTGTCATCTCATTCAATCCATCTGGCCATTCAGCCGAGCAATAATTTAAGCAATGTTTTATTTCTACTTTATAAATGAAGAAACTGAGACGTAAAGAGAAAATACCGTGCTCAGTGTGCACACGGTCGGTGTGTGGTGAGGGGAGGGCAAGCCTAGGCAGTCGACTCCGACTTCCCCACCTTCACTCGATGCTGCCCTGACCCTGACCCACAAAAACCGTTTTCCTGAATTACACACTCATTTTTCCAGAGTCTGGACTACACCCTAGCCAGCAAGATGCCAACCCCAGTCCAGAAGGACATCCTCACTGTTGTTGCCGTCTCTTACACAATCTTGACCTGTCACTAGATGGTGACCCCTCCCAACCGTTAATCTTTCTGGGTTATTCCTGCATAATCCCGTAGGAAAGCAGTTCTACACCTTATGCTCTTAAAATGCCCTTAAGATTTTTTGAGGACCTCAAAGACCTGTTGTTTACGTAGATTATGTCTTTTTTTATATTTACTAGATCAGAAATTAAAACAGAAAAAATTTAAAGGATGTGTTTATTAATTCATTTAAAAATAGCTGCCCTGGCTGGTGTGGCTCAGTGGATTGAGTGCCGGGCTGTGAACCAAAGGGTCGCCAGTTCAATTCCCAGTCGGGGCACATGCCTGGGTTGTGGGCCAGGTCCCCAGTGGGGGGCGCACAAGAGACAACCACACATTGATGTTTCTCTCCCTCTTTCTCCCTCCCTTCCCTTTCCCTCTAAAAATAAATAAATAAATAAAATCTTTTTTAAAAAATAGCAATCCCATTAGATGTCAACATAAACATATTTTTATGAAACTACATTTCCCAAAACAAAAAGTGAAACAGTGAGAAAGTTGTCATGATCTTACAGTTTTGGCGAACCTCTCAGCGTCTTGGGTAGAAGAAGACGGCTGGCCATGTGTCCCCTTCTGCATCGCTAACACCCGTCCCTGCACATGAACCCATAGGAACGCATGCAAGGGCCGCCAGCGCTGCTGTGACACGCGCGAGGCACCAGCGCTCGGGCCAGTGCTGCATCTGCCCACTCAGCGCAGAGGCCGGAGAGCTGAGGGTGTAGTCCCGGTTGTCTAAGATAAAAAAAAGACAACTAAGTATAACACTCAGTTTGTAAGTGTTCTGTTTGCACCAGCACACCAGGTTGTCCCTCACTTGTCTCCCAGGAGAAATTTTTCTAAATAAAGGTGCACACTTAGTCTGTTAATGGGAGAGGACAGGTCCCATGTCCTCTCAGGACACAGTCTTGGACTGCTCTTCGGGAAATAACATTTCTGCCCAGGATTTGGATGTCTTTAAAAGCAGACCTCAGACCCAACTCGGTGTTCTACTGATGCTTCTGCACTGCATGCTGTCGGGGCCCGGTGGACCAGTCTCTCTCAGGGGTCGGCTCCTGGCTCCTAGATATTGTCAGAATGAAAGCTGATGAAAGACAGAGATTTCCCACAGAGTTTCAAGTTCTTGAACTAGACAATTTCCTTGTAGCTCCGGCAATGGACTCCTGGAGAGCGGTGCCGCACTGTATCTCAGAACCCTCCAAACCCAAACAGCACGGGGACCAGGACTAAATTAAGGCGCTTTGATATCCGAACCCGAACCCTGTTGTCATGGGAACTCATAACGTGTTATCAGGGCATCAGGGCAAGGAAATGCCTCCTTTGTCCTCAAGTCGTAATTGTCTGGCCCTTCCACTGCCTGCTCAACCTATTCGTAAACGCCCTCGGCCTTTGTCTTCTCCTGCATAGAAACAAAATGATTCCTGTTTGTCCCCTTGTGCCCCTATCCATGTTTCACTTTTGCTGCCGTACAGTTGTTGGAATTCAGCCCAAGATTATCTAAACAGAAGCTAGTTTATGCATTTGGATGACTCCCTAAAAGGAAAACGTGAAGTTCTAAAGTTGCCTTTCTTGAGAGATTTCCTGTTGCATTGTGGTGTCTTACTGCATTGCACAAGGTAAAAAGTCAAAGAGCGGGTCATTTCGATGTTATAATGACTCTGTTATTCATCGGTAAAAGTAAAGATGAGAAATAACTTCTATAAAAGAGCATTCTCCCTTTCTGGTCCTTTGGGCCATTTTCAAAGAGACAACAAAATTAAGCAAAGGCTTATGCTAGTAAACGTCAGCGAGGTAAAGATTCAGTTCACAGAACCACAAAAATCCATGATTCAGGAACAAAGCAAATTCAGTCTTCAAACAGAACACACTCAGTTAAGTTGTCTGAGTGTCTGATATGACGGCGTCTAAAATCAAGGGGTTTAAAATCCCGATTAAAGAAGTAAAGAGACCACATTTATTTAAATGTAAATTAATTATCGAGCCACATGACTGAGTCGCAATTTTAACTTTGGTTAAAGATTAATTCTGGTTGTTTCCTAAACTTTTCCAAAATCTTATTACTTTGTAATTAGATGCAAAGATCGTGCTTCAAGTTAATTTTTTATGTCATATTAGAACAGAGAGGAAATTGATTGTACTAAGCAGAAAATTTTTCCTTAACTCAGACATACCAGTCTAAAATAAAGGGCCAAACAAGAGAAAAGACCTGGGTTTTTTTTTTTATTTGATCTTTGTTCATCCTTCATTTATCTTAGAGTAGATTACAAAGCTTTCCTACTAGAAATTGCTTTTGTTGATTTATATTCAATGTAATATTATTAGGAAAAAAACTTACCCCATCAATGCAAATTAACACTTCTATTAATTCTTTCTTAAGTATTAGTATCTGTGAACTAGTAATTAATATCATTTTAAATTAAACATCATAATTCATTTCTCCAGAAGAAAAAAATTAACATTTTTATTTGCTGTATTTTAATTTACACTTCAAAAATATCTATTCCTTGCCTCTTCTTTGAGAATACTTTAACAATTCCAATAGCATTTTGTAAGAATGCTCAGTGTAATGTACGGATATGTTAATTTTGTTGGTATTAGGTACCATGAGCAGCCGCCAAGACGGGTCCCAGTGACCCCTGACTTTTGGTGTGTGGGTCCTCCTGTCACCCCCCACAGCCGTATCAGGGTGAATCTGCATGAAGCCGGAAGAAGGCAGAGGTCTGGGATTGCATAATGAAGAAGTTGCTTGTTCTCCATCCCTGGTTCTGGAGTCAAAGGGTCCGGGTTACTGTCTGTGATTGGTAGTGGGCTCCCAAGACCACACTGAGTTTATGCTAATGAGGAGACTTGTGATAGGAGCCTACTAGTCTCACAGTGGAGGCTGGCTATGCCAGGAAGACCAACCAGGTGCCTAGGGGGTGGGATTCAGAGTCGCATGATGTCAGTCTGTTGACCTGGGAGGAAAGGGAAGGCTAAAATTGAATTTAATCCTGCGGTTAATGATTGGATCAACCATGCCTACCCAACAAAACCTTACAAAGAACCATGGATCCCAAAGAAGCTGGGGGAGCTCGCTGGAGGGTGAGCCCCAGAAGTCCTGCCGGGATGTGTGTCCTGAGACATGGCGTCCACGTGCTTGAACCCCCACCCCTTGGCCTTTGCATCTCTCTGGCTGGTGGGTTCTGATTTCAAAAAGTGGTGTGACCGTAGCACTGTCCTGAGTCCTGGGCGTCATTCTAGTGCTGGGAGGGGAGTTAGGGACCCACACGTCTGCAGCCAGGTGGTCTGCCTGGCCTGGGAGATTCCTAGCTCTCAGCTGGGGTCCGAAGTTGGAAACATCCAGTTTTCATCCTGTGGGAGATGGCGTCCTGAATGTGTGACAGTTAACCAGACTCGGGAAAGTTAGAGTCAGAGTTTCATCGCTATGATGTCATTTCTGAGAGCAGGTAATAAAAGCTGTGGCTTCTGCCTCGATGTCAGGGATCCCCAGCTCCGGGGGCGGAAGGAGGTGGAATCAGCTTTCCATGAGCTCCTGATGGAAACTGAGATGCCCAGCCACCCGCCGGGGCAGGGAGCCTTGTCTGGAACTGGGCGCTCAGCTGCCAGGACTCCCTTCCCCGGGAGAGCCCTGACGGACATCTCGGTTGTCATCTCATTGAGGCCCGCGTGGCTGAACCCCAGACACTTGGGGTGGCAACTGCTCGTGGTTTTTAGCCACCACATTTGGGGGTGATTCGTTATGCAGCAGTGAGTAATTAGGACTCTAGGGAATGTGAGGTTATGGGCATTTTGTTGTAAGACTCAGGTCTCTGCTCTTCCAGCTCACCCAAAAGAATAAGGCGCACTTGCCCTTCCCTGCCATGGACTGACTTTCTTGGGAACGGGCTTCAGAACATGTACACGTGCTCCCCATAATGAGTGAGTTGTCCCTCTGTCCTCCAGGATGGGTTAGACCAGCCCCCAGACCTCCACAGCAGGTCACAGGAAGGTCTAGTCCCCGGTCCCAGGGTACTTAGCTGTGGTCCGGGCAGCCGTGCTCCATCTAAGCCGTCAATCGGCGTCTGGGCTTCTTCATCTGTTTCTGTCCCTCTGCGGGAGGAAGTGAGGAGGGTCGCACGGGAGCACCCTCACCACGGCTAGGAATGACCACCCCTGCCCCCGGCCGTGGCCCACCCAGTCAGGGAAGCATCAACGTGTGCTTTTTACACTCGGCCAAAAAGACGAAATACAATCTGTGACATGGATTATGTGCCGTGAAGTAGGGATCGGGGTTTCTGGAACGTCCTGGGGCTGGTCGGGAGAATCAAAGGTATCAATAAGGACGTCCTCCAGCGAAATCTGGGCAGTGGGGTGGGGGGTGTCTGCGTGATTCCCAGAGCGCAGGCCGGTACAGGAAGGGGGACGCCTCCATGGGGCGACCCGCGCAGTGTGTCCTGAGCTCACACTGGCGCAAGATCAGTAGAACCCAAGGCAGGTCTCTGTTTTACGGGCTTTTGTGGCTTTTGTTCTGCCACATTTGGGACAATCACAATATTAACATGTTAATATGCAATGTGATTATGTGGCATGGGTCGAGCGGTATTCAAACCAGACACGCAGAGGAGCGGCCTCGTCCCATGCACCCAGAGACACGCAGGCCCAGGGCACATGTTCTGACTGGGCTGCCTCCACGGCAGGCAGGTTAGTGCCTGATCTCCCTGGGTCCGGTCCTGAGCCCGTCTAATCAGGGCAGTCTGCGCTCGGGCAGGCCTGGCCACACCCAGGTGCCGCTGGGGCATAGGAGTCACCTTCCCCTCTTGAGCACACACCCGGCCCTCGCCTCTCACCTTCTGCTCCCGTCCACACCCGTGCCCCTTTCTCTCCCATCCTGGCTCACACACACACCCTCTCTCTACGAGTGCCCGAGCCATACGATGCTGGGGCTGACGTGTGAGTGGGTTTCCGACTCCAAGGGCGAAGCCACGGGCGGACCGTAACCTGCCACACTCAGGACCTGACATCCAGTTTGGCTTCTGCCAAGCTGGAATCTGAAATCGCCCTCCCCACTCAGGAGCTTCGACTTGGATGAAGGTGGAGGCCAGCAACACGCCTGTCCGGCTCCCCCTAGACCTGCCCAGTCCTGGACTCCTCCTGGCCCTAAAGGTGACCAGCAAAGTGGTTGCCTGCATCAGGGCCACGCCGTCAGGGCCACGCCTCCATGGCTGTAACATTATTCTGTGACTGCTTTTTCACAAAGGCCTTTGAAAGTTGAGGTGAGCTGGAGAGAAAAGAAAAGCTTAAAAGGACTAAATATTTATTTTTGAAAATTGAGAGTGTCGAGTAATTTGGGGCATTTGTAAGACAGGAAGAAATCACCGTAATATTGTATTTTCACACACGCGGATGATAATGCTAAGTTAACAAAGACTACAGAAACACATGAATAAAAAGCAACTTGGGCTGGAAAGGAGAAAGGCAACATATAATCATAGGAACCACCGTAAGTCATCTCTTTACATGCTCACTCTTTAGGTCCTGAGACCCTGGAAGAAAAAATATATATATTATCTTAGCTGCTTGGGGCTCACAGAGAACCTGGAATTCAAACCAAAACTTGAGGTTAAACGTCGGCTTTGTGGGCACACACTCTACAGAAGAGATTCCCCAAAGATTCAGACTCTGCCCTTCCCAGACATCTGTCTGCAAAGCTGCCTTGAACTTTAATGATGATAACAAGATCGGGTTTTATTACCTTCCAGTAAAACAGAGGGAGCCGGCGGCTGGATGTAGAGAATGGGGGGAAAGGCGTGCTAACAAGCACGTTAATTGCCTCCTTTTAAATCTTGATTCATCTAGACTTTCCGAATCTGAAGCTCTCCACATCTTATCCAAAGCTCTGCTTTTTATCAGCAGATAGATTAGAGAAAGAAATTCCAAAAATAGGAGAGCCTTGCGTGTTCTGACCTCCCCGGTACGGGCTCTGGAAATATGCTTTAAATAAACAGGCACGCAGTCGGTCCTCTCTGGAAGAGGAGAACAGGGGGCAGAAGTTTCCACTGGCCTTGTTTGCTCTGTTTCGTCTGCCAACAAGGCTTAGCAAAGCAAGGGGGCCGATTCCCGTATCAGTTCCCAGCCCTCTTCTGGCCTCGAAAGCCTGTGTGACTCAGTGAACGGAAGATGCCAGCTGTTCGCAGACACCGACTCTCAGGGTTGCCATCAAAGGAAAACGGACACAGACAGACTCAGAGGCAAATGGGCCACTTCCATTCTGGAAGCAGTAGCTGAACTGATTTCGTCTTCCCGGTGAAGCTGGCTGGCCAGTTTTCCTCCCAGAGGGAACATGTGGAAAAGAGTATTTTTCATGACACCCGTTAACTCTGGGTTTACCTCCAGCAGCCCCGTGCAGCCGGCCCTCCTTCAGGGCACGTGACCGACTGACTCCGCATCATTGACTGGCGATGTGCACCTAACCCTTGCCCCATCCTTAGTCAGGGCTGCGGGGACCGCAGAGTGAAATGGACTCTTTTGCAAACGTCTTCAACACCATGAGCCTGAAACTCTCCTTTGTGGGGACAGAAAGGTGAACACAAGGGACAAGAGAAGCTTTTCTGCTTTATGACCTGTCCAACTTTCCCGTCATTTCTCCCTGTTCAAGAGCTTAGTTCCCGTGAGGTGAGCCCTGAGAAGTAGGTCTTCTACTCTGGAGGGTTCTTCCTTCTCTCAAAGAAATTCAGAATAGAATCTTCTCCCCATGCACCGAACAAGGTTGAGTTTCTTTGAGTGTTCCGGCTTGAATGTGTATGGAGTGTGAGTCTTACGTAAAATAATACACTGGTGAGATCTTTAGCCAGAAGGGGCAAAGACAGTCTCTGAACTCTTTCTCTGGTAGATTGCTTGTCTCCGCCTCAATCGGTTCATTGTCTGGGGTTTTGCTCTGTTCTTTTGTTTGGAACATATTTTTCTGTCTCCCCTACTATATCTCTGGGTTTTTTTCTGTGAATTAGGTGAAGCAGCAGCCTCTCCTGACCTTGAAGGAGGGGCCTGTGTGGGACCTCTTCCTCTCGGAGCTGCATGGGCTGGGTGTCTTTGGAGGTGCAGCTGGAGCTGCAGCTGGCGTAGGAGTGGGTTGTACAGAGTCTGGTCAACAGGCTGAGCTACGGTCACTGGTTGGACAGTTTGAGCTGGAGTGGGAGTGGACGCAGGCTGCAGCATCCAGGGTGCAAGCTGTGTGGGGCCTGAGCTGTCGCTGACCCTGGCACAGTCAATGGGAAGTCCTGGGGACAAGCCAGACTGGGGGGGAACTATAGCCACAGTGGGTCCTGGTGGTAAGAAGTCCTGTGGGCAAACTGCACTGGGACCACCGTGCCAGGCCAGCTGGAAGCTGGAGCAAGAGTTGGAAGCAGCCGTGGGGAAGCCCGGGGGAAGCAGCGTTGAGGACACGGATCTGTGGTTGGAGAGGGAGCAGGCCAAGGAGAGTTCCACAGAGCAAGCCACGGAGCTGGTGTGGGCCTGCGGCCTGCGGCACACAGGAGTGGCCTTGGCCAGCTGGCTTGAGTGCCTGGATAGTGCCCCTGCCCATGTGACCAAGGAGGGGGTACTGCAGAAATGCTGCTTTCTGCAGCTTCTAGTACAGAGACACTCCCACAGTTCTCCTTCTATCTGGGAGATGCCCCAAGGTTAGGAAATAAATTTCCATCTTGTATAGTTTAGGGACCTTTATTTATGCATTTACTTATTTTTTATTGCATTTATTGGGGAGACACTGGCTAGCAAAACTGTACAGGCTTCAGGTGCACAAGTGCCCCTCATTGTGTGTTCACCGCCCCGCGTCAAGCCTCCATCTATCACTCTCCCCCCGTGCCCTCCTCCACCTCCTCTGCCCCCACCAGCCCCCAGCGACCATCACACTTGTCCCTGTCCGTGAGTCCTATCTCTTTGTTTTCTTTTTCGCTCAACCCCTCCACCTCCCCACCCCCACCCCACAGCTCTCAGCCTGCTTTTTGTCTGTGGGTCTGCCTCTATTTTGCTTGTTAGTTCATTCTGTTCATTAGATTCCACATGTGAGTGAGATCCCATGGTGTTTGCCTTTCTCTGATTGGCTTATTTCACTGAGCATAATGCTCTTCAAGTCCATCCACACTGTCCCAACGGGTAACATCTCATTCTTTTTTACAACCGAGTCGTTTGCCACTGTGTAAATGCACCACGGCTCTTTTATCCACTCATCTATTCACGAGCACTTGGGTTGCTTCCATATGTTGGTTATTGTAAATAGTGCTGCTATGAACATAGGGGTGCATATTTAAATTAGCGTTTCGGGTTCTTTGGATAAATTCCCAGAAGCGGGGTCACTGGGTCATAAGGCAGCTCCATTTTTAATTTTTTGAGGAAACTCCAGACTGCTTTCCACAGCGGCTGCACCAGTCTGCATTCCCACCAGCAGGGCACGAGGGTCCCCTCTTCTCCATGTCCTGCCAACACTTGTTGTTTGTTATTTTATTGATTATTGGCATTCTGACAGGTGTGAGGTGAAATCTCATTGTGGTTTTAACTTGCATTTCTCTGCTGATTAGTGACGTTGAACATCTTTTCATATGTCTACCGGCCATCTGTATGCCCTCTTTGAAGAAGTGCCTGTTCGGGTCCTCCACCTCTTTGGACCTGAATTGGATTGTGTGTCTGTTTGTTTGTTTTCTGGTGTTGAGTTTTATAAATACTTTATAAATTTTGGGTATTAACCCCTTGTCATATGCAGTGGTGAATGTGTTCTCCCGCTCATTGGGTTGTGTGGTACACCACGTAAACTAAGTGCAGGATAAAAACCACATGATCATGTTAATGGATGCAGAAAAAGCATTTAATAAAACCTGGCACCCATTTATAAAAACTCCCAGCAAAGTGGGAATAGAAGGAACATACCTCTTTGTAACAGAGGCCACATATGACAAGCCCACAGCCAACATCCTACTCAATGGGATAAAACTAGAAGCTTTTCCCTTAAGATCAGGAGCAAGACAGACATGTCCACTTTCACCTCTCTCATTCAACAGAGCACTGGAGGTCCTAGCCACAGCAGTCAGACAAGAAGAAGAAATTAAAAGGAAGAAGTATAACTCATTCTTTCCAGATGACATGATACTGTATGTAGAGAACCTTGAAGAGGTCACCAAAAAGCTACTGCAACTGATGAATGAATTCAGTAAAGCAGCAGGACACAAAATAAATGTACAGAAACCAGTTGCATTTTTATACATTAATAATAAACTATCAGGAAGGGAAACTAAGAAAACAATCCCATTCACAATTGCTTCAAAAAGAATAAAACACCTAGGAATAAACTTAGCCAAGGATGTAAAAGACCTGTACTCAGAACACCGTGAGACACTGAAGAAGAAATTGAAGAAGGCACAAATAACTGGAAGTATATACCGCATTCATGGACAGGAAGAGCTAACATCATTAAAATGTCCGTGCTACAAAAAGCAATCTAAAGAGTCAAAGCAGTTCCTATCAGATACCAGTGGTGTGTTCCACAGAGCCAGGTACCCTTTAAATCACCGGGTGTTTGCTGTGCGTCAGGGCGGACCCTTCAGAGAGCCCTCCGCACTGCAGGTCAGCGCGTTTGGGTGGGATCCCCCGGTACTGCGTCTGTGCCTCTCCCCTGTTTCCATGTGGTCTTTCTCTCGTTTGTTGTGTAGAAGCTATTCCATCAGCTCTCAGTTCTTCTTCAGCAGGAATTGCTTCATTCGAGGGTGTGAATTTGATGTGTTCGTGGGAGGAGGTGAGTTTGGGGGTCTCTGCACCACGGTTTTAGACCAGAAGCCTGAGCAGAGCTCCATGAATGGGGTGCCTGCACCACGGTTTTAGACCAGAAGCCTGAGCAGAGCTCCATGAATGGGGTGCCTGCCCTCTCCGTCCCCGCTTTGTTTTCCTGTCCCGGTCTTCCCATATGGGAAAGGATTTCTGCAGGTGTGGCCACTCCAGAAGTAAAAGTTGAGTAATGGCTGACTTCTCTCAGTTCTTTAAATTACACAGTCATTCAGTGACCCTATTTCTCTCAAGTACTTTTACATAAGTAAGTGCCTTTTCCTGAAATCTTTCTGTCTTTATGACCCTTCCCTTACTTGACTCACTCACAGTCTCTCCCCTGAAACACTGAAACGTCCTCACCACGTCCCTCTGGCCTCTGTGCTCCCTCCTCCAACCACTAGTGTCCGTCCCCAAAACTGCAGCGAAAGGATCCCTGTCTTTATTAATCACTTAAAGAAACCCACAAGCAAAAATTGTTTCTCATTGTGTTCAAATTATGGAATCTATCATTGAATCTCTAGCTGTCAGCGCGTTTCCACACAATAAATGGGAGAATTTTTAGTAAAACCATGAACGTAACGCCACGGGGGACAGCTCACGTTTCTTTCATCACGCTGACAAGTTCTCGATCTACTTGTCTGCCAGTCGGCTCCTGCTGAGCTGGAAGGTCTCCCACGGCAGATTCCACTCACTCTGCCTTGTTTCACTTGGTCTGGATTTACTTTAACTCAACAGCATAAGCTCAGAGCCCAGCACAGCTGAGTGACTGAATGGCACAACGCAAGACTGGTGCCTGAAGCCAACGCTTGATTCTGCAGCCTAGCCAACGGCTTGCAAACTCCCAATTAATCAGCAGACACGCCCCGCGTCCCGCATGGTGTGCGGCACATCTGCATTTTAAGCCTGCCTCTGGAAACATGAGTCTGCTTTCCAAATGGTCTCCAAGGTAGGGAGAGACATGCCGGAGAGGAAAGAAAATAACCACACTCTGCACGTTCAGACTTGACGGTGTGTTGTTTTGATGTTTGCATTATAAAATGTGCCGGAGGGTAGATTATGTCAAGTATGTGTAAATGGTATTTTGCCTGCAGTAGTACCAGAAATCTTAGATCCTTCAAACCCTTGAGAGAGACGGAGACACAACGTCAGCCACCCAGTGATGTAAAGGAAGTCTTCCCATTTTGTGAAAAAGGCAGCAAACCCCAGGTGACCTGATTTGCCCGCAGTCATGGACTGAATCACTGGAGACACCAAGGAACCCCAGCTGGGCCACGAAGGCAACAGGCACTTTCTGTGGAAGAAGCTCATGTTCTCTTCACACAACGATTTGCTCTTCTTCCTTACGTGGCAACGTCTGCGTCAGCCACACTGGAGCTGAACAACGGGGAGACTGCGCTGAGTACACTTTGGGAGAATCCCAGGCTATTCTGTCGGGATTTTCCGACGGCAGTCAGCCTTACATCAACAATTTCAAATTTTAAAATCCTTCGAAAAGGAAAGGAAGGAAAGAGAATCACAGACAATGGAGACACTGTGGCATGAAGTGTAAATTCGGCAGAGGCATTAAATCTGAAAAACTTCTGTCCCTGGCCCTCCCTGTCAGTCCTCTCTCTCTCCAGGCTCTGTTCCATTTTAACCCAAGGCTGAAAATCCTGTCTGTAGGCTTCTGATTGCTTCTCCCTCGGTTTCTATAGAGCAGGTGTTCCAAGTGCAAGACCCACGAACTCCCGGACTCGTGAACGGACTCGGGGGGGTGGGAAGTGCAAAGCCGTGAGCCCCCTCAAACTGCAGGCCACCTGTGTGTGAGCAGCCGCTGTGCAGTGACGAGAAATGTCCACGAGGCTGAATCCTGCACAAAAGTGGTTCAAATACCACCATAAAAATAACAACAGGGCCCGCACAAGTCTTATTCAAATGTCAAACAATTTAATTTGTTTAGAAATACAAGAAAAGCACTAGCTGGAAAAAGGTGTTAGTGAGACACACGGAATTGTGCATTGTACTGCCACTGTTCTAGCCAATGGGGGTGAGGGAGACTTACATGAACAGTAACTCGTCTGCCCAAAGGGTCACCGCCCCCAGGTGCACAGGAGTCCTGCAGTGGGCCCCTGCTGGCTAGGACTCGGACAGCCGTGCTGAGGCCCACTGACCGCTAGTCTCTCCCTTCCCTCATGTTGCAGCTGCTGTTTGGGTTGATTGAAGTCCAAGCTTTGCATCTAACATGTTCTGAAGTCCTCTCCTCTCCCATATACAAGGGGAGACCCGACAACCTGGAATTTACTTATAGAAAATTGCATATTAATTCCTGCATGTTTACATGGCAGTCACCTCCAAAGTTCTCTCCATTTGATGCAATTCGCCTATCGAGACATGTTTCCCACTGCTCAGAACGGTTTTTGGAACTCATCAATTTGGATGCCTTTTAGTGCTTCTGCCGTTTTTTTTTGTTTCCCCTCTTCCACATCGGCAAGATGTTTCCCTTTAAGGACTTTTTTCATCTGGGGAAACAGAAAAAAAGTCCCTCAGGGCAGGATCATGTGAACAGAGTGTGAGACATGAGGCTCATGCTGTTTTGGGTCAGAAACTGCTGAACACTCAGTGTGGCGTGGGCAGGTGCGCTCGTAAATACCCCGTCATGAAATGGGCAAACGCGTTGAAAGTCTTCAAAAAAATTCACCGAAGCTGAACACAGCCTCTCACAACAACGCCAGCTGGTGCATTGATACAGATGGGCTCCTAGAACATTCACCTAGTGAAGGGGAAACCTCTTACAAGGGGCACGCCCTCCAGAAGATAATTCCAGGTTTTTTGGGTATCGCCTCATACGTGCTACATACATAATGTATAAGTGGTAGTGTATCAACGTTATGTGAGTCTCTGTGTGCTATGACGTCACTCACGCGCTGAAGTGTCCCCTATATCTGCCCCTCTGTGTCCTGAGTGACCATAGTCAACACTGAATGATAGATTTAAGATCTAAAAAATACCCATTTTAACAAAGATACTTATCAACAGTTCATCTAAAATTCAGCACTTTCAGATTATTATATTCTTAAAAGAGTGCTGGGAAGTGATGAATCTAGTCTAAAGCCCGACTCCTCGGGCTGCCACGGAAAGAGATTTCTAGAGTTGAGCGATCGGATCGAAGTAAAGTCGTCTCCTCAGTTCCCCAGGCGATGCCAGAGTAGTAACCACAACCCGGGAAGCAGAAATGCAAAAACTCAGTTCTCATTGTCTTAGGAACACTTAATTCGCAAATACACTGAAGACGGAGGCAATTTAGCGAGGATTTGAAAACGGAAATATGAAAATCAGAGTACAGGATATGCCCAGGCTACGTTAGGAAGCAAGGGGGTCCCCAGCGACCCCGAAAGGTTTTCTGTCTCCACCCAGCACAGAACAGTATTATCTCCCATGAACCGAATTCGGTGATAAATGCCTCTGTGGCCGACGGAGCTACTGAATAGCAGCCGTTTATCCTTGATTAGTAAGACTTTTTAGATGTAATTCATGGAGAGCAACTCAAAGTAGCCAAAGAAAAAAATGGAAGGGGATTTATTGCCTTCTGTGGTATATAAATATTTGAAACAAGCCTTAAAACAGACGAAACCTAGAGACTCAAGCACAGGGGTGTTCGGAGCGTAGCTCCAAGAATACTTGCGTGCTCCACAGGACTCGCTCCTGCCTCTCCTTCAGTTCCAAATTCTACATGCTGCTTCCTTTGCAGAGTCTCCCGGAACCCCTGCCAGTCCCAACCAGGGGATACCGTGGGATGTTCATATGTTCCAGCATGGGGCAATCTCATTTGATTTTTGTTTTAATTCTGTTTCAAGGAAAAGACTGACTGTTCTCCAGTCATGGTTGTAAGTAGCCACCAAAACTTTAAAATTGTTTTAATCAGTAACAGCTTGCCTCAGGCTACATGATTTTGCAAACCGACCAATCAGTAACAGCTCCACACCAGTCAGGGGCGGACTCGGTGCTCTGCAATCATCCCTAAGTGCCAACCAGGCTACTCCTGAACATCTGTCTCACCTGAATGTGTGCCAGCCCATCTACACACCTGAAAGTCAGTCAGACACTGAACTCCATTCCGTCCCTAAACCACATGTAAGATCAGCAGCCTGCTCTACTCAGGGGCTGCGCCCGAGCGGTTCCGTTGTCCCTCACCCCGGCCAACAGTGCACTCGCTTCTGGGGTTTTGTTTCTTATACTGAGTGGTCATCTCACAGCTCTTTGACCGTCGGTGTTGCCACGGTCTGTTTTCTTTCTTACTCACCACTGGGCAATGGCGTTCATGGGGGCAAAGCCTGAATCTGTTTGTTACAGTGCATTTCCCCTGCCTGACAAGAAATGTGCTCATGAAATTTGCTGAATAAATATGTGGATGTGGATGGATAGGTAAGTGGGGGGGAGGGGATGGTGGGTGGATATATGAATGGATGGATGGGTGGGTGGAGGGAGGGAGGGATGCATGCGTGCATGGATGGGTAGATGCGTGGATGGGTGGGTGGTTAAAAAGCAGAACCGTATTGTCACCAAAAATGAGGTCTCACAGGGAACACCAATAGCAAAGGTGATGAAACAATGCTTCACAAAGAGATGGTGATTATATGTGAGATGTTGGCAGAGATCCCCAAAAGTACCTGAAGGTAAATATTAACGGGGTCCTTTTCTGTTCCGTAGAGGAAGAGAATGGGTCCATGAGAGAGGAATGATTCAGAAACAATAATGAGTCAATGCACAGGTAATCTAATTTTTACCCATCCTCAGGTGGCACCAGGAGAAGTGCCTGTTACTAAGTCAACAAGTTATCACCAAACCACTTAGAGAGATTGCAGCCCTATCTCAGCATTTCATTTTATCTCAATCCCATTGTGTTAAGTCCCCGGGAGTTGAGCCTGAGGTAGCAATTCTCAGTTGAGTGATGTGTTGAGGGTGGGCTCTCTCGAGGTTAGAAGTGAGCAAAGCAGAGCAGTGCAGGGAAAATAATCTGTTCAAGAATGCGGTGTCCTCTGCAGTCCAGCTGCAGTGTGGTTCCTCGGCGAAGCTCCACAGCATGAGTTACTGGGCAGAGCTGGTCGGACCTTGAGGCAAGTGGACTGACCTTGGCGTTGGTCATGGTCTGAAGGTGGTTGGGTGGGGGGGAGTCTTAGCCTGTCTTATTGAGGTGGTTCCTCTTTGTCTGAGGGTGATTCTCAGGAAGGGAAAGGGCCTGAGTGGTTATCATCACTGGTCACAGCGGCTGGGAGATGATGGGTGCACCTCGGGGATCCGCACAAGGCACCGACAGCATCCTATCTATAAGGCCGGAGCAGGCAGCTCAGCCTGAGTCTGCCAACAGTAAACACCCTATAGTATCCACTACATTTTGGTTGTAACCCTACATGCCTATAATAAAGTTTAATTTATAAATTAGGCAATGGGCACAGTAGGAGATCAATAACACCTAATGATAACAGAAACATTTTAACACTGTGCTGTAATGAAAGGTATGTTGAATGTGGCTCTCTCTTTCTCTCTCTCTCTCTCTCTCTCTCTCTCTCTCTCTCTCTCTCTCCCCCCCAACAAAGGGATCATTCACGCCCCAGGCAGGACAGAGAGGCACAGTGCGAGATTTCCTCCTGCTATTCCGAAGAGTGCGCAGTCTGAAACTCATGAATTGTTTGTATCTGGAATTTTCCATCTCACATTTTCAGACCACGGTTGACTGCAGGTAATGGAAAGTAAACCGTGTATATTTTTTTCTGAGTTAAGACTCACCTAGCTTAGCAGCATATTTTTACAAAAAACATCCACCCACACTGGAAGGCTGTAGTCAAATGCACAGCCAGACAAATATCAACATGCAGGAATCTTGAGATATTAGGAAGAATAGTATGAATGTGCCAACAGATATTAGTTTAGCTGCATAATTAAGAGGAGAAAGGGCTTTTGTTAAATCTCATCGTATATCCCAAAGACACCATAATAGGCACTTCTCCTAGGTGCCTCAATAGAGGCCTGTTAATAAAAGCCAAAAAATAGGGTAGCTGTGAGAAACTGGGAGAAGTCATCATATATATTTTTTTTTATTTCTATTTTTTTTTTTTAATTTAAGTGCCAGCGAGAGAAGAGCTTTTCCCCTTGCTTGTGCTTTGTTTAGGTTTCTGGGTTCAGCCGAGTGGTGGCCTCGTGTCTGAACCGTGTTCAGATTACACTTCGTTCTGAGTTTTGTTTGAAGACTTACAGGTGGAAATCCCACAGATATTAAGGCCCAGGAGCCCTGGCTTTAGAATAAGACCCTAACGTGGCACGGCCAGATATTTGGGAAAACTGTTTTCAAAGGCATCAGGTGTGAGTTTTTGTGCTGAACCCAAGCCTGGCTGAGTTCGTTCAGCTCAGCCCCGCCCTCTGCAGCCACGAGGACCACCGGGGCGCCTCCTCCTGCTCCCCGCTTTCTCCTTCCTCATCCAGAAGGGTCTGTGTGCACCGAGGGGGTTCCCATCATCGAAGCCGCTGGAAGACCCAGCCCTCAGCAGCCACCCCGCCCACCGCAGAGCTCAGCCACCCCATGGAAGAAAACAGTCCGAAGGGTTTGCCAAATATCCTTCAAAGAAGAAAAAAACAGCATATTTCAGAATGTAAAGGAAAGAGCAAACTGCACTCATTTGATTTAACTTTATTTTATCTAATGTATTTAATTCTGGTTTTGTCAATAATCTCACGAACTTGGAAAGAACCCAGAACCCTGCTGTGTGTCAGTCTCCCCAAATATAACGGCGCTGCTGTGACTGACTCTGCGGAGCTGGCAGGGACTGTTGCTGGCCCCTCGGCCGGGTGCTGCTTCCTTCTGGGAGAGGACCCCTGTGCACCCTGAATCCTGGTGATGCGCTGGTCACTCAGCACTCCACGGCCAGGCAGGCCAGGAGCCTCCTTCCCCGGCCCTCGGCAGCCAGGGTGTGGCCTGCGACTTAAGCTCAGGTGTCAGTCCTGCCTGGACCTTTGCATTCACAGTGGCAGGGACAGGGTTGGAGTGGCCACAGGGACACCCCAGGTCTCGGTGGCACAGCTGCTGCATTGGCCATGGTGGGGGTGCCCGGGAGCTGAGGTTCCTGGGCTCACGTTCACATTCCGGAACGTTCTGGAGCCAGCTTCCCAGAATTCGTGGGAGCTCTACGACACCTTTGTGTTTCCAAAGTCAGTTCCTCGGGTTCACTGCCGAGGAAGCAGACCGACGGACCTGGCCGCCTCGCAAAGCTGCTGGGAGGCCTGGCCTAGGTGTTGAGAGGAAGATTCCCTGGGAAACGGTGGAAACGGGACCCAGTGTCACGGGGGACTCGCGAAGACCTCTGGAGGTCAAGGACGCGCAGCATGCAGGCTGTATGCCCAGGGACCCTCACCGTGGGGAAGAACCCGAGATCAACAGGCCACATCCAGGGACAGTGGTCGGTCGCCTGAGAGAAGCACCAGCCAAAGGGCCTGGGCAGGGAGCAGGGCGTGACCTGAGGTCAGCAGATGAGTAGAGCCCGAAGGAAGGACGGTCGTGCGGGATGGGAGCCACAGGTGGGGTGCGGGCGCTGCCAGCAGTCCGACCAGTAACTGCGTTTCCTCTCTGCGTCTCGGACTCCTCGATTCCGATTCCTCGCCTTCAAAATGAGGACGCCGCAGCAAACGGTCTGTCAGGTTCTTGCTGTCCCGAAATGCAGGGCAGGAAGCATGCCGAACGGACACGGCAAGGAAACATGTTAAATGGACAGATGTAGCAGCCAGACCAAGGTTCAGCCCCAGAGCGACGTGGAGCCCGTGGATGCGTGTCTCAACTTCATCACAACCCCCATTATTCTAGGAAACAGATCCGCCGGTGCATCACCTTAGGCCCGAGACCGTGATGGGCCTCCGCCGCTCTCTCCCTCCCTCCCTTCTTTCCTCTGTGCTGCCCTCCCCACAGCTTAAAAAAACAAAGTACCCCCCCCAAAAAAGTAAATAAATAAAAGTTTTACCTTCAAGTTGACTGGAGGAGATGTTTTGTTGTGTTTTTCATTTGCTAAACAAATTCAAGAATTTATTTTAAAAAATATTTTGCCCAGAGTACATTCAGGAAGTATTAAAAGGCTTATGAAAATGACTGAAGATTTAAGCTGAGTAAAAAAGTATGTTTTCCAACTTATTTTATCTCTTGTGAAATTGAGAATATGAGCCATAAAATATTATTTCCTTGCTGATTTAAGGATAGAAACTTCTGACATTGCGGTAGCTACCCAAAAGAGGGATCACCATCATCGATAATACTTTCAGATGAGAATTTAACACTTCACTATTTTTTTCAATAATGAAAATGCAACACGTTTAAGCAAATATTAGTATGTATTGCCTTCTAAGTAGTTAAAAAAAAATAACTAAGCCATTTACCTACCCTCCCAAAAAATAGTAAGTCCTAAGAATCACTCTATACTTCAATCAAGGCAGGACAATTAAAGTAAAAAAAAAAAAAAAGTTTATTGATTTCCTTCAAAATAAATGTGTGTGCTCAGTGGATTGAGTGCCCACCTGGGCACCAAACATCCGCCGGTTCAGTTCCTGGTCAGAGCACAGGCCTGGGTTGCAGGCCAGGTCCCCAGGAGGGGGCGCCTGTGAGGCAGCCACACATTGATGTGTCTCTCCCTCCCTCCCTCCCTTCCCCTCTCTAAAAATAAATGAGTACAATCTTGAAAAAATAAAATAAATGTGAGCCTCTGTTCTTCTTGCCATGAAACAAAATACTGAACTCTGCCCTTCAGGCATCCGACCGTCCTTCAAAAGCTGCTCTTATCTATCACTGCTTGGAGACAGACAGAGCTGGACTTGGAGAAAAGGAGAGAGGAAAGCCCCGGAGCCACTCGGGAAGCGGCAGGGCGGGGCTGTCGGTCTGGCTCTGGTGGGAACATCCCCGGAGCCACAGGAGCCACAGTGCTTGGATGACGGCCACTCGGCTTTCATCTGACCCTTGCCAATCGAGACACATAATGACAGCCCAAAGTACCGCATATTCTGACACCGATGTTTTGTCTCACGGAGCATCTTCCTGGTTGTTTTACTTGTGAAAGGCGATAATAGATATTTTTCCTTGTCACTGCAATTTGAATTCTGTATGCAACAGTAAATAAGCATAATAAATTATAAAATATGCCCCAAAATGCCAAAGCCAGTTGGAAACTGGGGAACAGTGTGAAGGGAGATTTCTCGTGTGTTGAAAATATGGGCCGCAAACCTCCTGTGCTCCTAAATGTCCATTTTGCACTAAATTGTGAAATGTATCCATCAATGGTAAGGGGAGTTAAAAACTCCCCGAAGGACACACACACACACACACACACACACACACACACAAATACATATATAGGTTAAACTCAGTATTAGTTCAATTAACTAAATGTTATTTGTTTGGATGAGTGTTTCACTTTAAATCAATCTCTCTCTTCTCTCTCTCTCTCTCTCTCTCTCTCTCAGAAAAATTCCAGAACTTTCCATCTCTTGACCCCAGGGGCAGACACCACCCCGTGGGCTTCCTGGGGCAGAATCCCACACCTCCTACTTAGACCGAAATTTAAAAGGGCACAACAGTTCCTTACACTCCCTTCTTTCCCAAATCGAAAATACCTTTCAGCAGGAAAAAGGGGCGGGGTGGCCCTTATTCCATTCTGAATTCCAATTAATCACCTGATCATTATTTTTGGAGAGAAAAGAACATCGTCCAACATGTAACACTCCGGTCAGTGTAAGCCAGACTGCTCAAGGAACCAATCTGAAAATGGCTGAGTTTTCCTTGTGCGCGTTTGGGAGGGGCGGGGAGGGGAGGTGGGTAGAAAACGCCCCAGAAAGGGCGCCCACACCCGTCCCAAGCCTGGCGGACACAAGGGGGCAGGAGGCGCTCGAGCTCCGACTTCCGCGCCGGCTGGCGGCCGCGAGAGCGCACCTCTGTTAGGTCGCCCTCGGGGTGTTTGTCGATTCTCCGGGCGCGCCGAGGAACGCCACTCCGACGGGCGGGTGGAGTGTGTACTCCGTCTAGTCCCCGCGAGGACCACTGGGACGCCGCTCGTGACAGCTACGAGAGCGCTGGCTGTGGAAGAGCCCGGGGCTACATTCCCCGAAACATTCCCGCAGACAGACGGCCTGGCTCGCGCGCTCGGAACGTTCTTTTTCACTTGTACGCTGTGCACTCCGTTTGCGAAGGAGGGGCTTGTTGAAAACTCGCTGAGCCAAGGCCTGGGTCTGTTTTAATTTACCGAGACACAGCAACGGGGGGCGGGGGGCTCGATCTGCTTTGGCTTTTAAGTTACGTTCTTTTGCAAATATGCTTCTGGGTGCGCCCCCCACCCCAAACTGCACACTGCTCTGGGCTTCGACTGGCACCCCAGCGGTATTGCACAGAACTTTGCTCTCGGGCTTGCCAGTTTCGGGGAGAAACGACCACCCCTGCGCCGGACTCCCCTGCATGCGGGGGTGGGAGCTGAGGTGGGCGGTCCTGGATTGCAGGTAGCTGGAGAGGTGGATCCAGCCCCGCGGGCAGCCCAGGCGGAGCGCGACGCAGGGTGGGCGGGCAGCCCCGGGCGGCCCTTCCCCTCGCCGGGGGGACCAGCGGAGGAATCTTCCCTCTGCGGCCCTGCCCACTCTCGCCCCGCCTCCGGCCGCAGCAACTGACAGGAGTCGCTGTCCAATCCGCGGCTCAGGGCCTCCTCCCGGGACCGACGATTGGCTGCCTCGGAGTAAGGGGGTGCCAGGGGAGGGATTTCCCTCAAAGCTCAGGCTCAGTCCGGAGACCTGGGGAGGTGGATTGGAGCTGCTCGGTTCGCGACACGGAGCCGCGCGAGGCCGGGAGGGCCCGTCGTCCTCGCGGAGAGGTCCAGTCCCGCCCGGCCGCGCACCTGGCCCGTCCTTCAGGCCCAGCCTCGGCCGCAGCAGGTCCCCTCAGGCAGCGCGTGGAGTCCTGGCACTTTCCGGAGGGAGTCTCTTGCGCCTGCCCAGGGACTGACCGCGCGCTCTCGGGTTTACCTGTCCGGGCTGCAACACCTGCACCATGCACGCCGCCGGGACCCCCGGGGGCGCCTCCCGTGTGCGCCAGGGAGTCAGTCCCACCGGTTTGCATCCAGTGCCGCCGCCTCTGCCGCCGCCCCGGTGGGTGCTGCTGCTGCCGCTGCTCCTGTCACTGGTAAGCCGCGCCCCGGCACAGCCCAGTACCCCCGGTATGGAGTCGCTGTCCTCGGATCTCCCGGGGGTGGCTGGGGTCCCCGCCGAGGAAGCTATAGTAATGGCGAACCGTGGGCTCCGGGTGCCCTTCGGCCGAGAGGTCTGGCTGAACCCCCTGCACGACCTTGTGCTGCAAGTGCAGCCGGGGGACCGCTGCGCCGTGACCGTGCTGGACAATGACGCTCTGGCCCAGAGGCCTGGCCGCCTGCGTCCCAAGCGCTTCCCGTGCGACTTCGGCCCTCGAGAAGTGAGCTACTCTCACCTGGGCGCACGCAGCCCGTCGCGAGACCGCGTCCCGCTGCAGCTGCGCTACGACGCGCGCGGAGGGACGGCGGTGCTTCCTCTGGTGCTGGAGGTGGAAGTGGTCTTCTCGCAGCTGGAGGTGGTGACCCGGAACTTGCCCCTGGTCGTGGAGGAGCTTCTGGGGACCAGCAACGCCCTGGACGCGCGGAGCCTGGAGTTCGCCTACCAGCCCGAGACGGAGGAGTGTCGCGTGGGCGTCCTGTCAGGCTTGGGGACGCTGCCTCGCTACGGGGAGCTGATGAACTACCCGCAGGGCTCAGGGCCAGCCAGCGAGGGGGGCGCCGGGGAGCCCCTCCTGATGGACTGCAGAGCTTTCCAGGAGCTAGGCGTGCACTACCGCCACACAGCGCCCGGCCGCTCCCCGAACCGCGACTGGGTGCCTATGGTGGTAGAGCTGCGCTCGCGAGGCGCCCCCGCAGGCAGCCCTGCTTTGAAGCGAGAGCACTTCCAGGTGCTGGTGAGAATCCGAGGAGGGGCCGAGAACACGGCGCCCAAGCCCAGCTTTGTGGCCATGATGATGATGGAGGTGGCCCAGTTCGCCCTGACCGCGCTAACTCCAGACATGCTGGCGGCTGAGGACGCAGAATCCCCCCCGGATCTGCTGATCTTCAATGTCACGTCCCCGCTCCAGCCTGGCCAGGGCTACCTGGTGAGCACCGATGATCGCAGCCTGCCCCTCTCCTCCTTCACCCAGAGAGACCTGCGCCTGCTGAAGATTGCCTACCAGCCACCCTCCGAGGACTCCGACCAGGAGCGCGTCTTCGAGTTTGAACTGGAGGTGGTGGACCCAGAAGGAGCCGCCTCAGACCCCTTCGCCTTCATGGTGGTGGTGAAGCCCATGAACACGCTGGCGCCTGTGGTCACCCGCAACACCGGTCTCGTTCTCTACGAGGGCCAGTCCCGGCCCCTCACCGGCCCCCCAGGCAGCAGCCCTCAGAACTTGGTCATCAGCGACGAGGATGACCTGGAGGCCGTGCAGCTGGAGGTGGTGGCTGGGCTCCGGCATGGACACCTCGTCCTTCTGGGCAGCACCAGCAGCAACTCTGCCCCCAAGACCTTCACGGTAGCTGAGCTAGCTGCTGGTCAGGTGGTCTACCATCACGACGACAAGGACGGTTCCCTGAGTGACAACCTGGTGCTGCGAATGGTAGATGGGGGACGCAGGCACCAGGTGCAGTTCCTGTTCCCTATCACCCTGGTGCCCGTGGATGACCAGCCACCAGTCCTCAATGCCAACACAGGGCTGACGCTGGCGGAGGGCGAGACAGCTCTGGTCCCACCCTCCGCTCTGAGTGCCACCGATGTGGACTCCGATGACGCTCTGCTGCTATTTGTGCTGGAGTCGCCCCCTGCGACAGGGCATCTGATTCTGCGCCAAACTCACCCTCCCGGCGAGGCCGAGCAGCTCTCCGGGAGCCCCTGGTGGAAACGCGGCGTGTTCTACGAGAAAACAGTGACGGAGTGGCAGCAGCAGGACATAACGGCAGGGAGGCTGTTTTACGCGCACATGGGGCCCCACAGTCCCAGGCCGGTGATGGACCAGTTCGCGTTTCGAGTGCAGGACAACCATGACCCCCCCAATCAGTCCGGGACACAGAAGTTTGTGATCCGCGTTCACCCGGTGGACCGCCTCCCCCCGGAGCTGGGCAGCGGCTGTCCCCTGCGGATGGTGGTGCAGGAATCCAAGCTCACGCCACTGAGGAAGAAGTGGCTGCGCTACACGGATCTGGACACCGAGGACCGTGAGCTGCGCTACACAGTGACCCAGCCTCCGATGGACACAGACGAAAACCACGCTCCAGCCCCGCTAGGCACCTTGGTCTTGACCGAAAACCCTTCGGTCGTGGTGGCCCATTTCACCCAAGCCCAGATCAACCACCACAAAATTGCCTACCGACCCCCAGATCAGGAACTGGGGGTGGCCGCCCGAGTGGCGCAGTTCCAGTTCCAGGTGGAGGACCGCGCCGGGAACGTCGCCCCGGGCACCTTCACCCTGTACTTGCAGCCGGAGGACAACCAGCCGCCGGAGATCCTCAACACCGGCTTCACGACCCTGGAGGGAGGCCACCACACCCTGAGCGAGTCCGAGCTGCACGTCACCGACGTAGACACCGAGGCGGCCCACATCACATTCACTCTCACACAGGCGCCCAAGCACGGCCACCTGCGGGCATCTGGTCAGATCCTGCGGGCAGGGGGCACTTTCCACTTGGAGGACATACAACAGGGTCGGATTTCCTATGAGCACAGTGGGGACGCGTCTCTCACAGACAGCTGCTCCCTGGAGGTCAGCGACAGACACCATGTGGTGCCCATCACCCTCAGGGTGACTGTCCGGCCCGGGGAGGACGAGGTGCCAGTGCTGAGCCTTCCTGCTGGCACCCTGGGGTCCTACCTGGACGTGTTAGAGAACGGAGCTACTGAAATCACTGCCAGTGTGATCAAGGGGACCCAGGAGGGCACTGAGGACCTGATGCTGACGTTCCTCTTGGAAGACCCGCCCTCGTATGGGGAAATCCTGGTTGGTGGTGCTCCTGCAGAGCAGTTCACCCAAAGGGACGTCCTGGAGGGTTCTGTTGTCTACACCCACACCAGCGGTGAGATAGGTCTGTTGCCCAAAGGGGACTCTTTTAACCTGAGTCTCTTGGGCACATCTGAAGAATGGAGAGTCGGGGGCAGTTCGATCCAAAGAGTGACCGTGTGGGTGACCATCCTTCCTATCGACAGCCAGGCCCCGGAAGTTTCTGTAGGTGAGCAGTTCACGGTAATGGAAGGTGATAAAAGCGTCATCACCTCAAGGCACATAAGTGCGGACGACGTGGATTCCCCCAATGATGACATCCTGTGCACGATCGTCATCCAGCCCACCTCTGGGTACGTGGAAAACATCTCCCCAGCCCCAGGCTCTGAGAAGTCGAGGGCCGGCATTGCCGTAAGTGCCTTCACCCTCAAAGATGTCAGGCAGGGCCACATGAACTACGTCCAGAGTGTCCACCAAGGGGTGGAGCCCGTGGAGGACAGGTTCGTGTTCCGCTGCTCGGATGGTATCAACTTCTCAGACAGATACTTCTTCCCCATCGTGGTCATCCCCACCAACGATGAGCCGCCAGAACTGTTCATGAGAGAGTTCGTGGTGATGGAGGGCATGAGCCTGGTGATCGACACGCCCATCCTCAACGCCGCCGACGTGGACGTCCCCCGGGACGAGCTGACTTTCACTCTCACCCAGTTCCCCACACACGGCCACGTGCTGAACCAGCTGCTCAACGGCACGGCAGTGGTGGAAAGCTTCACCCTGGACCAGATCACAGAGAGTTCCAGCATCATCTACGAGCACGACGACTCGGAGACCCAGGAGGACAGTTTCGTGATTCAGCTGACAGACGGGAAGCACTCTGTGGAGAAGACGGTTCTCGTCATGGTCATCCCCGTGGACGACGAGACCCCCAGAATGGCCATTAACAATGGGCTGGAGATCGAAATTGGGGAAACCAAGATCGTGAACAACAAGATATTAATGGCGACCGATTTGGATTCGGAAGACAGGTCCTTGGTTTACGTCATCCGCTATGGACCAGAGCACGGCTCACTGCAGAGACAAAAGCCGATGGGTACCTTTGAGAACATCACGCTGGGCATGAACTTCACCCAGGAGGACGTGGACAGCAACTTACTTCGATACGTCCATTCCGGGCGGGAGAGCACGCGGGACCTGATCAAATTCGACGTGACTGATGGCACCAACGCCCTCATCGACCGCTACTTTTACGTCTCTGTTGGGAGTGTCGACATCGTCTTCCCTGATGTCGTGAGTAAGGGAGTGTCCTTGAGAGAAGGCGGGAAGGTCACCCTGACGACAGACCTGCTGAGCACCAGTGATTTGAACAGCCCTGATGAAAACCTGGTCTTCACCATCACCAGGGCTCCTGTGAGGGGCCTCTTAGGGTGCACAGACCACCCCGGGGTGCCCATCACGTCATTCACCCAGCTCCAGCTGGCGGGCAACAAAATCTACTACGTCCACACAGCCGACGACGAGGTGAAGATGGACAGCTTCGAGTTCCAGGTCACTGACGGACGCAACCCCGTCTTCCGGACCTTCCGCATCTCCATCGGCGATGTGGACAACAAAAAGCCGGTGGTCACCCTCCATGACCTGGTCGTCAGCGAAGGGGAGCACAAGCTGATCACTCCCTTCGAGCTCACGGTCGAAGACAGAGACACGCCGGACCGCCTGCTGAAGTTCACTGTCACGCAGATGCCCGTTCACGGCCAGCTCCTCCTCAACAACACCAGCCCTGCCGCAGTTTTCACCAAGCAAGACCTGAACGAAAACTTAATCAGCTACAGGCACGACGGCAGCGAGTCGAGCGAGGACAGCTTCTCCTTCACGGTGACCGACGGGTCCCACGTAGACTTCTACGTCTTCCCCGACACGGTGCTGGAAACGAGGAAACCCCAGGTCATGAAGATCCAGGTCTTGGCTGTTGACAACAGCGTCCCCCAAGTCGCCGTGAACAAAGGGGCCTCTTCGCTCCGCACTCTGGCTACGGGCCACTTGGGGTTCACGGTCACAAACAAAGTCCTGAAAGCAGAGGACAGGGACAGCCCACAGTCCTCTCTGCGGTTCATCATGACGCAGGCCCCTCGGCACGGCCACCTCCTCCACCTGGGCCTGGGCAACCACAGCGTCTCTCGGTTCACGCAAGGTACGGCTCGCTTCTCTTTCTCTGTGACCAGCGGGCAGTCTGGGTCCTACTTTCGGAGGACGTGACTGTCCCTGAAAACGTTAGGAAGGAGGGCCTCGAATTCAAGTCTAGAGACGGGATAAGGAGGGACAGAAAGAGGGGGGAGAACCCAGGGGGTCTCCTTCCTGGGAGGACCACTCCATTCTTGCCACCTGTCCCACTGCAGTGACCTGCGTTAGAGCACCGAGTGGTTTTGACGGCAGGAGCCATGGGAGCAGGCTTTCCAGCTGGGCTCCGTGTGCTGCACCCCTGCCCGCTGAGCGGCCTGCTTTGTACGCCGCAGACAGTTCGCGAAGCGGCTCAACCCGGCAGGCAGAGATGTGCCCTCCAGACCCTGAGCTCGAGTATTCAGGTTTTTATTATTATCACCAAATATCATTCAAAGAGCCTCCAAATTTATATTTCTTTGATTTTTTAGGGCATTGTTCTAATACTGTTACAGTTGGCAGAAACTTTGTAACTAAAATTAAAAGATGCATTTATACTTTGCAGATTTTATAATTCTTTATATTTCAGGACAAACACCTGCCCAAAGACAGGAGCAGTAAGCCCCTATCTAGATTTACAAAGATTACAGGTACAAGGCATGTTATTGTGACGCACCCAAGACAAGGGTGTATATGGAGGCATGACATATGAGACAGTGTATCTGTCACCAAAGTGTGCCTCCACCTCGTTATTAACAGCCCGAAGATATGTTAGTAAAGTGAACAGCATAAGGAGGGAATTTTTTTATCTTGAAACCTCTCTGCCCCGTTTCAAGCTCAATGACAAACGCTGGTGGCACCAGCTTTCATCTGCGTCCTTGAGGCCGAAGCGGTTTCTCTAACCTGAATCTTTTGTGTGGGGACCCCACCTGAGCCAAGAAGGGCCGCCCCCCCCCCCACCCCGAGCAGCCAGGTGGTGAGCTGGCGTGGGAGCTGGGGCTCTGTTCCCTGGAACCTGCGACTGTCATTGTGAAGGGCTCTGGGCGGCTTTCAGGAAGACCCCACCACCTCGGGGTGGAAATGGATCTGTCCTCTGTGGGCTCTGTGGGTGGAGACAGAGTGTAACCGCCCCGTACCCACCTCCGCCGTCCCCCGGGGGGTGTTCTTTTCCTGCAGTAGGTGTCAAGCTCTAAGATAAGCAAGGCGTTAAGAAACACGGACGTCACAAAGCGCGGGGTTCCAGTGAGCTGCTCCTCTGTGTTAGACGCTGGCAGCCAGCCCCACAGGCCAACCTCCCGACTCTTGGCCCGAAGCCAGCGTGTAGCCCAGGGCCCACAGGGACAGGAAGGCTCCGAGGGCCGATGTCACGCCAGACCAGCAGGAACCTTTTGTGGGAAGGCTTTCAGAGGCCGGCGATGCCATCTTAGACTGGAGTCTTTTCATGGGGAGTGCAGGGGATGGAAGGCAGACGGGCGGGCGAAGGTAGCTGTGAGTCTCCTGTTCCCTCCGCTGCTAGTTACATCGCCAGCCATCCTTACCAAGCAGACACGTCGCACATGAGGCTGCGAAACAATGACACTGATGAGAAGGCAAGTCACACAGATGATGCAACATTTAGTAAATAAACAATAACACAGGAATAAGTCCTGTGTTTCACACGCTCACACCTGTAAACCTAGTCTTGCCCGCTCCCCGCCCAGACGTTGCGGGGCTTAGAAAATGTTACTGCACACCATTCCTCTGACCAGAGAGGTTTAGACGGGGCTTTCTGCGGGCAGACCGGCAAACGTGCTGTGTTGTGCAGCTGCTGGTCTGGGGCCCCTCCCTGGACACACCGGGGCTACCTCCTGTGGTCCTTTGTAAGTGATGGAAAATAGTAAGTGTATTATAAAACAGTGTAAATAAATTTTTAAGGTTTCTTTTTTAAAGGAAATTGTCACATTCCAATAAGAACCCAAATAGTGACCAGGGAAGTTGCTGGTGTTCACTCCCGCTGCGTTCTTGTCAACCAGCCGGGGCTGGAGCCCCGCTCACCGAGGCCTGCGATTTACCGGGCGAGATAAATGCGCAAAAACGGGCCCAGCTCGATTGTAGGACCACGGTAGCCACTCTCCGGGGCAGGGGGCGGGTCGGAGTGGAGCTCAGGGGAGGGCACGCTGTCTGCTCGTTTTGCTGTACAATGAAGGGGTGAGCTAGACCCCGTTTTAATGGGTTTTCGGTGCAGTGTAGTTCATTAACTCAGCGCACGTGGCCAGAGAAGGTCATTCCTAAGTTGATTGACTAAATGATTGATAGGAGAAAAAAATTTCATTTCTAAAACGCATTGAATTTCATTATGAGGGGACGTTAACAAGGTAGAATTAGACAAATTAGGGGGATTATTTAGCTGTTTCAGACTTGACCCCTCTGCCAAGTTGGCCCTGCTCCTTCAGCTCCAGATCTAAGTCCTTTGTCTCAAGCGCCTGGATTTTTCTTCCTGGGGAAGATAGTTTATAAATCACATCCAGAAATTTCCTCGGAGTCTGGAGCAGGGTGTGGTTTCAGGCATGTTAATGGACTTAGACTGTTTTTTAAACCCATGGAATGAAAGATTGTGTAGACATACTGAAACATACTTCATGCATGTTTAACATTTAGGAAAAAATCTCATTGTTAGACGTTTCCTTAAGCAGGATGGCATTTTGGCTGCTGGGTTTCCTGATACTTCTGTGCCTTAAGAAGTGAGCGTGTGTCTGCCTATGATCATTGTGTGTTCACGCTGCTTTGAGCGGCACGGAGACCAACAGCACCGGGCTCCAAGCCTTTCCTCACTAGAGCACGTGCGCAGCCCCCTCGGACTGTGGATCAGTAAGAGTTATAAAGAAAACGAGGAGGTCTGTGCGAACAGACCACCACCGCTCTGACGTGGAGGGAGAATTGGCAGCTGGGTGTGAAAGCATTGCGTTCATCTTCACCCTACTTAAAAATATTCTTAAAGATCCGCTTTGAAGTAGTGTTTTGTTTCAATGAAACTATCTCCGAAGCACTATAGTTTAAAAAACACACACACACATTCATTTAGAGACTGAGTGTACTAAACAGTTTTTTTGTCCTTTTCTTCATAATAGAGCTTTTAGGTTTTCTTACAGAATTAAAGAAGGAGAGGCCATGTTGGGAAAGGGTCTTCCCCACGTGACCAGGGGACGTTGTGCCACAGCTGTGGGGTCAGGGGGCAGCCCGCTCGCGTCTGGCTGATAAACTGGAGGCTGTAAAAGGGAAGCCTCACAGGAGCAGACAGAGAGAGCTGTGCAGGGGCCCCGCTCCCCGCCCCCCAGACGCGCCACACGTAGGCAGGCAGGGAAGCTGGCGGGGTCCTCTGGACCTCTGGGCTCCTTTATTTTGAGTTCAGGAACAGTTGAGCCTTTGCTGAGTATTAGACCCCAAGCAAAGGACTCCAGGAAGGTGGGGAAAAACACCCAGAAATCTTCAGTCTTCCAGCAAAGGGCACCATGCAGAAAGCTAAAAATGGCACTGGGCAGAAATGGGGGAAGTTGTAGTTCGGTTAGAAAGGAACTGCTGAGGGAGAAGGAAACAGTGTGCACAGGCGTGTGTCGCATCTCTGAGCGGTGGGGAGCGAGTACCTCCGTCAGCATAAGGCGTGTTCCCTGTTCGACCACGCCGTCCCCTCCTCCGATGTGTCATTGTAGGCCAGTCGCCTTTCACAGCTCGGTGAGCCCGGGCAAGGTCCACATGCACCTCTGTGGACCGATTCGTGGATTCTAGTCCCTTGTGTGACTTGAGCCCCGTCCTTGTAAACCACTTTGTCACCACTTTGTCACATGCGATGCCTGTAAACTGCACAGCAGGACCTGAGTATGGCTCTTCAGGGCTGGAAACCCCGCAGGGGCGGCCCGGCTCTGCTGAAGTGGGTTCCACTCCCACCTCCGTTCTGCACGGCCTTGGACGTGGCTCCTCACTGCCTGGCATAGATGGAACACCCGTCTGTTTTGAGGATCACCCAACAGAGTCTTTGCCTTATTATGTTGTCAGGGCGGCATCATCAAGGAGAAGAACTGGGAAAATGGATGAATTACATTTTTTAAATTGTGCGTTGGCCAATAATAAAAACAAGTTACGCCAGGGAATTTGACCGCTAAAATCGGAAGCCGCAGAAAGGGCATTTCTTTTTTTTCTTTTTTTCTTTCACCCTCCTTCACAGGTTTCTGGTGTGTTTTTTTGGGAAAGGGCATTTCTGAGGTAGAATCGTTTCTCCCCGTGAGTAAGGGTTTTACGTTCATTAGATGTGTTTTATTCTCTGTTTTCTGTGACACTGATTCATGATAGCTGTTTCAGTGGGGGTTTTTTAAAAATTCTGATTTTTTTTTTTTCTGTTTCAAAATGTGGGCTGCTTAAAATCAGCCAGCTGCACTGCAAGTGGTGAGAAAGTTAGCCGGTGGGCGGGCAGCACCTGCTGGCTCCTGGGGCCAGTCCTGCAGGGGGGGCCATGGGTGTGGCTCTGGTGCCAGGAGATCTTCCAAGCCCCAAAATATCTCCCTCTCCAGCTGTCACAGAGCCCCATATTTAGGCAGCCGCTGCTCAAATGCCGTGCAGAGGGGCAGACCTTGCTATTATTGCAACCTAATTCTTTTTTTAAAGCTTTATTATTATTATTATTTATTTTTAGAGAGAGGGAAGGGAGGGAGAGAAACACCAACGTGTGGTTGCCTCTCCAGCACCCCCTACTGGGGACCTGGCCCGCAACCCAGGCCTGTGCCCTGGCTGGGAATCCAACCGTCAACCCTTTGGTTCCCAGGCCAGTGCCCAGACCACTGAGCCACACCAGCCAGGGCCACAACCCAGTTCGCGAGCTCTCTGTGCAGCATCGGGTTTCCATGGGAAAGCTGAAACTGAGGGGCTTAGAGACAGGAGGCAGGAGGTCGCACTGCTTCCCTCCAGAGAAGGGGATGGTAGCAGCCAATAGGGTTTCCTGAGTCACCAGGTGTGCGCCAGAGATTAATCCATTGTCTTGCCCTTTGGTTATTTTCCAGCTGACATCGATGACATGAAAATATGCTACGTCTTACGGGAAGGGTCTAACGCCACCAGCGACGTGTTCTACTTTACCGTGGAGGACAGTGGTAAGTGCCCCGCTCACCTGTGAGTGCGGACGTGGAGGGGGACTTTCACGGGCCACTCTTTGATGTTACAAGGAACCTGTATCAGGTGTTACGTTATGCTCACCTGGTCTGAGACAAAGCGCGCTTGCTAGTTGCTACAGAACACCTCACACGCTCACTCTGACGCGGTGCTGCTCGGCAGTGACCCTAGGTAAGTGTTCTGGTTATTTCTGTTTCATGACTCGCAAACACTGAAAAGAGAGATGTGTATAAATAGGATTCCCACGTCCAGTTGTTCAGCCTGTGCCTTGTATCCCGCCACCCACTCAGGGTGACAAGAGGATGCTGGAATTCAGCTCGGCGCCACTGGCGAGCCTCGTGCCATCTGGGCGCCTCCCCAGGCGTGTCTGCTCACGTGCACGTTGGATCACTGTGCCTTTTCCAGTTTGCACAGGGGCACTGGGTGCACTAACTCTGCTGGGACACATGCCGCACTCACCAAGAAATCAGTGCGAAGGAAAGGTGTGCCGGTCTCACTGATCTCACTGGTCTCAGTGTGTTTACCGATTCCCTTAGCTGGGGGCCCTTTGTGACTCTGTCTCCCTGAAATGCACCTGGTGCAGTCTGAAGAACGCTGGGAGGCGAGGACAGGACCTGTGGCCTGAGTCTCCCGGGCAGCGTTCTTGTCATTGGGCCTTCGGAGCACTGCCTGCTGCTCCCACGCCCCTCGACCCGGTAGGCTAGGAGGGAAGAGGCGGCGGTGAGGTTGGTCCTAAAGGTGTGTTTGTTCTCTCGTGCTCAGACTCAAAAGAACGTCGGGAAGAGTGGGCGTCTGGTAAACGGGATGCAGGAAGTGAGGGAGCACGTGTGAGAAAGGAGGGAGTCGAGTCGGATGGAGTCATCGGTTTTCTTGTGATGCTTTCAGGCTATGGCCCTGGCCTGCGTGGCTCTGTGGGCTGGGTGCTGTCCCCTGGACCAGAAGGTCTGGTTCGATTCCTGGTCAGGGCACAGGCCTAGGTTGCGGGTTCGACCCCCAATCCGGGCGTGTGCAGGAGACCACCAGTCGATGCTTTCCTCCCCCATCAATGTTCCCCTCTCTCCCCCTGCCCAGCCCTTTCTGTCTCTCTGAAAGCAATGTAAAAATGCCCTCGGGTGAGGACGCAATATAAATAGGTGAAGTGGCACACTGCGGTGTCATTACCTCAGAAAGACTCTGCACTCTCCCTTCACGTGCCCTGAGACAGCAAATGGCACTTGTTTAGAATGTCAGCGGACACAGCGGGAGCCCAGCTGGGAAAGCAGCACCTGGCGGGCGCGCACCCAGGAAGCGAAAACGTGGGTCCCCTGGGCTCCCACGGTTGGGTCCCTGTTGCAAGTCCGACATCTCACAGACGCGGCGCCTTTATCTGTCTGGAGCCGTAGGTTAGCGATCGGCGTGCGGAGGAGTGAATCCCAGGATAAAACCACGTTCTAGGAGGGAAACCAACTCACGCGAGAGTCACCGCTGCTCACGTGAGACGTTCTGGTCGGTAAACCTCACGGCCGGGCTCTAAAGTAATCCAACCTGCAAAGCCGATAAAATGGAAAGACCAAGGTATCAGTTCAGGACGCCACATTCATCTCTAATAATGGCTGGATAAGCCTCCATAGCAAAAATATAATTTTCTTTAAAACTGCAAAAGACGTTTGAAATTCAGTGCCCACGATTCTAAGGCGTAGCCTATACTTTTTATATTTTGCTTTTTTCTTCCTCATTGTGTATACAGGGCTGGGCAAAAGTAACATAATAATAAATAAATAACAATACAAGAATAAACTGTGAGCCTCCTTCTGCCCCACCCTGTGTGTGTGTGTGTGTGTGTGTGCATGCGTGTGTGTATAGGGACACACACGCACACACACGCCCTATTATTCTGCATTCTTTTTTCTTCAGCTGGATGGAATCATAGCGGTTACTTTAAAACTTGAGTCTGTACTCAATCTTTGGAAAACGTTATGGAGTGTATTTCAGAACATGAGGTTGGGAATGGTTAGTTGAAGAGACTGGTTTTGGTTTTGGATTTGCCGAACATGTGGCTCGGCCTCTGCAGGCTGCGTTTATAGAAGTGAGAACGAAATCATTTCAGGAGTTTTTCTCAAAAGTAGGGTTTCTGTCTGAGAGAGACAAATTCCAGAGATGGGCTTACCCTGCTGCTTACTGACATGGCGTTTCTTACGTGCTTGTGAAGACGCATTTATGATATTTTTGACACTTCCCAAAGATAGGGGTGTCCTGGGGACGGTGGCAGGTGCCTGCATCCTGTGAATCAGCATTCCTGTGTTGCGGCCGGAGGGACCTTGGTCTCCAAGAAGCCAGGTGGCCTCTCCTAACACAGCTACCCACCCAGGAAGTAGCCGAGCTCTCTCCAGGCGCTAGGTGACGACACCCAGTGGGTCACCTGAACTCAGCTGTGGTGATTTACGCTCACCTGCTCTAGGCACGGATAGTAATCATATTCGTAAACCGTGCCCCTGAAATTCTTTCAACATTTTATATCCGGGAAGCAAGTCAAGGCACTGTGGCCTAAAATTAAAACCTCTGTGCTTGACATTTTCTTTTCAATCCACTGAATTTATCTCTTCACGTCAGCAAGATTGACTTTAGGACAATGAGTATACAAAGGAAGTACTGGGTTGTTATAATCCCTGAGTACCCTTAAAAATGAAATGTGACTTTTAATTCTAGGAGTTAGAAATGATAGGAAAGATTGAGAACAGAAAGCTAAAAGTCTTGTTCCAGACTTAATTATATTATCACAAGAACCTGGCTCACCACCGCAGAGTTCTTCTGTTATGAGGTGGTAATGGATTGGGACCCCCCCCCAGTAATGGGTGGTGCTTGGGACAGAGTTGGCACTTCTTGCTTCGGGAGGGCTTTGGGGGGGCGGCCAGATGACAGGTGTAACGAACGTGCTGCCTGCAGCACAGGCAACGTCAGGGTTTTCCCATCGGGGGTTCAGGCCTCACAGGTGTTGGTTAGCGTAGCACGTGTACCCCACACACGGAGACCCTGAGGTCTCAGCGTCCTTTCAGTCAGATCTGAAACCTTGTAGGCGATTTATTATTATTTACTCAGTTTTGCTTTCGTAGCAACCCTGAGAGCTTGATAAAAAAAATTAAACAAACAAACAACAAACCTTGTTCCTGTTTGACAGATGAGAAAACCGAGTCACAGAAATAAGTAACTGACCTCCCTCGAGGTACCTGACCAGGAGGCCGGTTTGAAGCCCAGGTTTCTTTCCTCGGCAAAGACCTTCAGCACTTCCTCGGGATAGGTCTGGGGTGGGGAGGGGCGGGGCGGCGACTGGACTTCTCTGGCCTCTCGGGGCCTAGGTTTTAGAAGCGTCTAACGGGTGAGAATGAGTCAGGGTCGCCTGGGCCCACGGAGAAGGAGCTCCGGGGTCTGTGGAGTGTAAGTTTTTGTGGCTCTCTGCAGGGCGGTGTGTCCTGACGTTCACAGGACCCTTCCCTGGCCTCACACGATGTGATTCTGTCTGTAAAGACGACATACGGAAAAATATTTATTCTTTCTAGAGTTCAAAGACGCACAAATCAAATCAACCTTAAGGTACCAGTTTGTGCCTATTTCATCCATTAAACAACAAAAACAAAACCTTTAAAAAAATCACTCCACGCGGGAGTCACGATGAAACAGGCCCACGTGAACCCTGTCTGCGAGCGAGGCTGTGAGCTGAGAAAAGGCTTCTGAAGGAAAACCCACGGCTCCGTAGCTGGAGTCGTGCAGGCTGTAACAGTCCGTTAGAGCCACAGCTCCGCAGAAGCAAAACCTCACGAGTGCGCACACGTCACCACGTAAAAGAAATCTAGACACGAAACGCCCAATGAAAGTAGAAAAGGCTTTTTAGGGATGGCCTCACCTTGACCAAATATGCGGCTCTTACAGTTCATGATGATAAAGCCCATCGGAGTGTAATCTCATCTCACAGTGACCACGTGGCAGTGAAACGAGTCTACCGGGAAACCGGCGAAGGATGTGAAAATATTATAGCAAAGCTGGCCGTTCATCCCAGCACCCGGGGCCCGTGGACATTTTCAGACTCCTGGTTACAGTCTCCAGGTCACACGTGGAGGCCACGTTCTCCACAGCTTCATCTAAGGAGCCAGCGGCTGAGGGTGTGGGGCAGCTGCCCGTGGATTCAGCTGAACTGCCTTCCGCTTCCTTCTCTCTGTCGCCCTTTACGTCTTCCTGATGTCCCCGCTCTTACTGTGACAATAACACAGACCTCGAAACACATCCTCCTTGGATCGGATCATCACCTCTTTGAGTTCCAGTTCCAGCCCTAGCACTGTGGGCCTTTCTGGAAAGGAGAAAAGCATGTGCTCTTGCACCCCCTTTGTACCCACATACAGCACTTCCATCCGGTTTGCTCTCAATGTTGAACTCTGGAACTTTCCTACAGAGCGTTCCAGCGTGGAAGCGCTCCTGTCTCTTCTCAGTCCTCCCTGCGGAGAGCTCCCCTCGCTCCGTGTCACACCGTGAAAGCCCGGCTCGCATACCCCCCCAGGTGTGTCCCACTGTCCACCCGAATGACTGTCAATCACACTTCAGCACCCGGCCCAAAGGCCGCTTTGTCCGCAGAGCTGCTCCCGATGTGAGGGTGAGAAAGTCTGTGCTTCTGCCTCTCCCTTAGTTCACAGCCAGGAATGTTGCATTCTGAGCACGGGGGCCTGGGAAGACCCCGCTAGTAGGGAAGGAACTCCCTCTCATCAAAAAAGGCCATCGGTCTTGCATCATAGCGCCCACCCGGAGCCGGGCACGTGGCACAAGTGGAACAAACGTCCCTGTGAGTGAATGGATGCGTGGGGACAAGAAGCTCTCGTCTCACTCCAGGGTCGATTCAACGGCATTCTAAGGGAAGCTCCTATGAAAGTAGTTCCCGGCGTAGCCGCTGCATTCCTTCAGACCAGCCTCTCATCCTGGCATTAATTTAAATCCCCGCGGCACCAGGGAAGATTGTCGGTAAAGCTTCCCGTTTTAAACACATGAAATTAACTGCTGTCAGATTCCTTCGAAGCCGTCAGTAATGCATCCTTAAGATTGGAGAGACTCACAGTAACCACAAGCCCAGAGCTCATGTCATTCTTAGGACTCTCTTTTCAGAAGAAAGAAGTTGTCAGGACAGCGTGCTAACTCCTCTACCGTTTTCAAATGTAAAGAGAAACAAACCTTTTCTTTCTTTTTTTTTAAATTTTTTTAAAGGTTTTATTTATTTATTTTTAGAGAGGGGGGAAGGGAAGGAGAAAGAGGGAGAGAAACATCCAAGTGTGTTTGCCTCTTGTGCGCCCCCCACCGCGGACCTGGCCCGCAGCCCAGGCCTGTGCCCTGACTGGGAATCGAACCCACGATCCCTTCGTTCACAAGCCCGCGCTCAATCCACTGAGCTGCACCAGCCAGGCCCAAACTTCTATAAATCTCTGAAATTTTAAGTATTTTAGTGTCCCCGTATGTTCACCTCGTGGACCGTGAGACGACGTCATGCTAAGCACAGAAGCAGAAAGCACTGTCAGCGGAAAGTGTCCTCGGCCACATGACAAAGTCATTGTGTACAATTGTGTGAGTTTCTTATTTACTTGTTTCCGGTGTCGGGGCCTCGGCGTCCGATTGCAGAGCTTCCTCTTCAGGCACGAGAAACAGCTAGGGCCAGGCCTCAGGACAGGGACAGCGGGAGGGGCCGGTGAACCTGGGTTCGCTGCTGCTTCCCCCGCCGCACCGCAGCGCACCCCTGAGGGCGGTCCTTCCCCTGGTTTGGGCCCGGAACCCGGGGTGTCCTGATGCCTGAGCCAGCCTCGGTAACGAATCTGTCCCACTGCCAGGCTGGTGTCGCCGCTCTCTTTGATCATGCCGTTTGGTGCCCGGTTTTCCGTCCCCCAAGACCCTTCATTCATGTGCCAGTGAAGGCTGTAAATAGCGCCTTGACATAGCAGGAGAGGCTGCAGAACCACTTCTGTAAGTGAGACCTCAGTGAAGGCCAAGGCCTGCGGGGTTGTATTCCGTATTTGACAGCTGAATACTCGGACACAAAAATGGCTGGAAACGCTTCATTCCCCTTAGAAGGAGCTCACATTTTTCCTGGGGTGACCGGTAACTTCGGAGTTTTAGGCAAAGTCGTCACTGATAATTAGCCTGAATTTAAAGCAAGGGCAAGGAACTATAAGGGCTCTCAGTTGGAAAACAAGGCCTGGGTACCAGCGTTAGAAGATCACACAGACATACTCAGCTTACAGAAACAACACAGGCGTTCTTGGCAGTGAAACTGATTGCCAGTGGCATGGGGACCGGAGGAAAGACACTAAGACACTAAGGCCTGGGGAGTTATAATAAGACTGTGAGGTCACGGCGGGCAGCGGCACAAACATTTCTGATCAGTAAGAGCGCAGAGGGCCTGCTGGAATACGGTCCTGGGAAGGAGTGCTGGCTATCGGGGCAGCGTGTTCGTGGCCCCCCTTTTCTCACTGAGCTGGACTGCGCAACACACTGAGGTCTTTCTGTGCCAGAACTCTGCCTTTATTTTAAATTTGATCTTCAGAGAAGAAGGGGGAGAGAATGAGTGAGTGAGAGAGAGAAGCATCGACTTGTTCCACTCATCCATGCATTCACTGGTTGATTCTGTAACGTGCCCCAACCAGGGATCAAACCCACAGCCTCAGTGTATCGGGATGACGCTCCAACCAACTGAGCCACCCCACCAGGGCCCGTCAGCTCTCTGACTTTGAAAGCACGACTCCAGCATACCTTAGAGTCCGTGACAGAAGGTATACCTTTTAAATAGGAAAGTATAAACTAAAGTTTATCAGTTATCATTCTCTAGGTTCATTTCAAAATTACATAGCCTGTGGTACACTATTTGTATTGTCTTTAGCTTAGAAGAAACTTTTTAAAATATATATATATATTTTATTGATTATGCTGTTACAGTTGTCCCATTCCCCCCCTCTTTATTCCTCTCTGCCCCGCGCAC
>VMDR010002424.1:0-92706 GCA_007922815.1 Macrotus californicus
GGGAGGGAGGAAGGAAGGAAGGAAGGAAGGAAGGAAGGAAGGAAGGAAAGGGGGAAGGGAAGGAGAGGGAGGGAGTGTGGGAGAGGGGAGAGAGGAAGAGATAGAAGGAAAGGAAGGAAGAAAGTAGGAGAGGAAAGTCAGGCAGACTTCCAGATCCCACATGACCTGAGTAATCAGAGTTCCAGAAAGATCAGAGGGAAGGAAATGGGCAAGGAAGCAACCCTGAAGATTTCCCAGAACCCAGCACTGAGTTTCCGGCACAGAAGGTCCCACTGGGTGACCAGCACAATGGATGAAAGGACTAGGGTGTTCGCCTTTGTGAAATTCCACTCCCCAGGACAATGAGAAAACCCTCTGTGTTCCCAGAGAGAAGGAGCGGGTTTCACGACACATCCATGGGCCACAGAGGCTGGACTGCCAGCAGGAAATGCCTGCAAAGCGCTGAAGGAAGGTGACCTCCCACCTGGGACTCACACACACCTGCTCTATCATTGGAAAGGAGGTGGCATAAGGAAGGCTTCAGACATTCTGGGTCTCAAAAGTTTCACTTCCTCTGCATGGTTTCCCAGGAAGAGGATCTCTCCACCGGAACCAGGGTGATGAGGAAGGGACCGAGGCCAGCTTCCAGGAGATGGGTGAACAGGAAGCCAACAGATAGAAGGCTTTACTTCACTCAGGAGATCTGGGGGGTAAGTCAGGGACAGTGTGAATAAATCAACAAGCCCATTTGTTAACTCCGGGCCCACAAGTTGTTGAGGAACAATGAAGTGATCAAAGTGCATCCGCCTGGCTCAGCTGAGAGGAGTCTGTAATAACACAAAGACTGCACATTGATTTAAGCAAAGTTATGACACAGCTAAATTAGGGCGGTGGAGCGGAAGCTAGCGTGTGAGCGTGTGCGGTGGGCAGGTACACGTGGCAGCAAGCCAACAGGGACGTCTGAACCCGAGGAAGTGGAGAGAGAGCCATTATGTAAGCGAGCAACTCAGTGAACTGAGCTCAATCCCACCAGCCCATCCACTGCAGGGCATGAGCTGGGAGGGGCAGCTCTGAGGAGCAGGAGGCTTGGGGGGCAGGGGCAGGTGTCAGCCACGGGCTGCTAATTTAGTTACAGGCTTGGGGTGGCCATGCCTTTTAAGTCTGGCAGGTTTGACTTTAACCCTTTTGTCCCAGCTAATTACATTTTATCAGATACAACTTGTCCCCAGCCTCCTCTGGGTTCCTTGCCATGTGATACATCTTCTGAGTTCTTTCATTTTCAGCTTTTCTTCTCTTTTTAAGTCTGCCTCTTGCACACATACACGAAGGACCCTTCCCCCAAACTTTCTTCCGGTGATTACTTTAACCTATTTGTACTTCTTGTAATCACTTTTATTGGGGCTAATTTCTGTCATTGTATTTTCTATTTTCCATTGACTATACTTTCATTGGTTTCTCTTGTTCTCTCCTGCTCTCTGTTTATAGACTGAGCTTTCATAAGCTTTTGTTCTTACGGCATTGCCTTCAGCATCAGCCCTTTTCACGTCGGTGTGATCTGATTTATTATTGTAGATTCATCAGTGTTGGCATTTCCCCAACAAGACTTGCACGTGGCATGCCCTCAGGTCCTCTGGTCCCCGCTCCCCTCCCATGCACACACTTGCACATTGATTTGGTCTAGCAGTTGAATCCTGGATGGCAAAGATTCTAGTCTTTGTTCCTAACTTGTTAAAAGACTCCCCTTTAATGTTTACTGAGATTTGGTCACCATCCTTGCCATGTCTTGTAGCCCTGATATGTTTCTCTTCGAGTGCTTCCCTGACAGTGTTTTCCTTGTGGGTCTGGGTGTGAAATCTCCCTTGGTCCCCTGCTTGCTGGGATGTTGTTATGCCTTCACATCTGGATAGTAATGGGGCTGAATATACAATTTTAGGTTCAAAGTTTTTATCCTTCAATCTTCATACATTGTTCGCAGCATCCTTGTGGCTGCTGGTGTGGAGAAGTCGGGGGTTTCCGTTGCTTCCCGCCATCTCTCATAGCTTTGGGATTCTTTCTTTGGCTTTGATGTTCTTAAGTGTCACTGTGTCATTTGCCTGAGTCACCTGCATGGTGCTCTGTGCTCTGCCCACCTGAGCTCTTCTGTCTTCAGTCTGGGCATCTTATTTCCATCGTTTATCCAACAGAGTGCCCTCTGCATCACTGTTTCACCTACTGGGGCTGCCGTTGCCCAGGTGCTGGCCCTTCTACGTCATCGTCCCTTACCCGGCTTCCCTTATGTATCGTTTTCTCCTGCCTGCCTTAGTGGGCGGTGGACCTGTCGCTCCAAACCCCCCAGTGGTTTTCTCCCTTTGTGCCATGTTCCTAATATTTCCTGTTGATTTGTCTGTACTGTTTCTTGTTCTTGTTTCTTTTTGCTGATAGCTTTTCTAATCTCCTTACATACATGTATTTAAAACCACACTCGTGTCAGCTCTTAGGTGCCTGCTCTGTGCTGCCCATGGGCTGGGCATCCACCAGGTTCCTGTGTGCTCTGTCCCTGCCGGTGTCTGACCCCTGCTCCTCCGATGAGCTGTGTGCTGGCCAAGGGTCAAAGGCCAGAGATGAGGGGAGGGGAGGGTTTGGGTGGGAGTTTGTCTCCCCTTTAGAAAGGGGCACAGTGAGAGGAGCCCCTGGCCTGGGGTTTGCACAAGAAGAGAAAGAGGGGTGAGTGCCTGAAGGGCAGCTCTACTGCCCTCACTCCAGCCGGCCCTGCCCCTCCAGTCCAGCCCTCGCTGTCCTCCCAGGCAGAGACTGTCCCCAGGCAACCTGGACGGGTAGCGGCAGAACATAAAGCGGATTTCTTCCTCTTGTTCCCCAAAGCCCCTGCAGGCTGCAACCTCCAGTCTCCCCCTTCACCCCAACCCAGGCAGCCCTGAGCTAGTGGGAGGAGCCCAGGGGCCCACCTGCCAGCCCTTGTGGCCCTACTACCTCAGCGGATCGCATTGCTCAGGAACTGCTTTCAAGTGCTGTAGCTGCTTCATGGCAGAGAGTCAAGCCAGAGTGTACTGTTTGTGGGATCTATAAACAGCCAGTTGTTCCGCTCCCCAAGCAGGAACGCCGCTCGCACGCACACTGGCCGCAGAGAGGCCCAGCGAGTGATCTGGCTCCAGGAGGCTGAGCCAGCTGCCCGACACCCCAACTCAGTGCCCGCTCACTCACTGGGCTCGCGTGACTAGCAGGCTTTGGCCTTGTGTTGTTGCTTGGTGACCTTGGCAACAGCTCTCAGGGGAGTGCTCTGCTCCCCGCTGCCCTTTACTCTGGGAGGAGCAACGAGGGGCTGTGAGAATTGTTCCTTTTCCCTCTTTTTTTCCTCTGCTGTGACCTTGACAAAACCATCTCTGAAGTACTTGCTGGCTCTTTCTTTGCCACAGAACTGGAAGAGATCAGGGTATTCAAAGGGTTGGCCAAAGGAAGTCCTAGCTTTCTCAGATGTCCCTTTTTCCCAGAGAGGGGCTGCGGGTGGCAACAGGGTCTGTGGCCGAGCTGGGCGGGAGGCACTGGCACCTCGGACCCTCGCCCTGAAGTGGCAGGTGCACGTTTCGTGACTTTCAGTAATTGAATGTAGATGTGATTATTTTCCCCTTAAAAAAATGCAGCCTTCAGCTTGGGGCCAAATCCTGTTTTCCACTTGGAAAAGTGATCTCATTTTCCATGTACCATGTTTTAAAAAAACGCACACACAAAACTCTTGTAGGATTAAAAAGAGAGGGGGAGAGAAAACAAACAAACGCTCACGATGCATATTTGAAGGATGGTCCCACATGTGTGAGAGTATTTGGCGCGATGACTCTGGACCAGAAAGCCAGTCTGATATTGAATCCATATGACTCGGCACACAGCACTTTATGGTCTTCCTTCTTTTTTTAAATTTCTGCTTTGTGAGTTAAAATTAAGGTTGTTTTGGTTGTGACTAATCTCATAAAATCTTTTTTAAGAAGGCATTTTATATGCTCAAGCCTTGAGCATTTCTTTGGTCTTTGAACTATTATTAGTAGGACACCAGTATGCGGCAACCTTGGCATTAGGAGGAGCTGTGGGGGAGCCGGAGCCCAGCCCAGGCGCCTGCCGCCTCCTCCCGGCCTGCTCATGGAGTTGCTGGACACGGAGGATGGGGCTACCCTGGCCCTGCAGGTGGCTGCACTCCTTTGGCTTGCCCAAGGGATGGACCTGAGACCCCTCAAGGTCACTTCTGCCCAGCACTCATGGGTGATTGGACCCTGACCCCTTTAGCATATGTTCCCTGGACCATGTGGCCCTCTGGTTACATCAGGTTTTCACTTTTTGGAGATTTGCTGTGACAGCAAATAGTTGCTCCAGTAACTTGTTAGAACTGATACCTTGTCTTCTAAGAACCCCTGGATGCACCTCAGCATTGCCCCACCGTACGGCTGCCCGAATCCTTGGGGCAAGGCTGCAGGGGCCTGATGCAGTGGGTGTTAGACAGGCAGCCTGCAGGGTCCCCCATCCCAGGATGCTGTTGCTGGCTCCTGATAAGCCAGGAGCCACTGTGGTGATAGCACTCCAGCCACTGAGCACCTGTGGGAGCCAAGCATTGGGCTCTCCTGGTCTGAGTGTGCCCCTGTCACCACCGGGGAAGTGGGTGGTACCAGCCCTGTCCTCCCTGCTGAGGCCCTGAAACCCACATCCTCCATCAGCACCGGCACCAGAGCCTCAGCCATGCCCAGGTCCTGCTGAACGTGGAGCAGGAGCGAGTTGTGCACGCATTCCGATCAAGTCCAGGCGAGCAGGAGCTCCAGGGCTTCCGAGATGCAGCACGTTGAGGCCGTCACAGGATGGATGCGAGGCGCAGGCTGAGTGCCATCTGTCCTTTTAAAAAGACTGCCAGCTCTGCAGGGTGGCAGCATGCTTAAACCTCATTATAGGCCTCTTTTATCCCAGGCAGGGTGTCAGGGAAGAGCAGAGTGTAGTCGAAATGAATACCTCGCTTACCTCAGATACCTTCCTTCTTGAAAGTGCGCTCACTGTCTTACTGGTTCCGACATGGTCACACCAACAGCATTTACAGTAGCCAGAAGTGGAAGCAACCTCAGTGTCCATTGATGGATGAATGGATAAGTACAATGTGGCCCAGCCACACACTGGAATATTACTCTGTCCTAAAAAAGGAAGGAAATTCCGACATATGCTACAATGTGGATAAACCTTGAGGACGTGATGCTAAGTGAGATAAGCTGGTCTGAAAAGAACACATCCTGTGTGATTCCAGTAATTTGAGGTCCCTAGAGTCGTCAAACTCACAGAGACAGAAAGCAGCAGGGAAGGCTCCAGGGCTGGGGAAAGGGGCTGCGGAGTCGGTATGTACTGGGCGCAGAGCCTCAGTTCGGGAAGGCGGAAGGGTGGTGGATGTGGCTGCACAGCAGCGTGAAGGTGCCTGATGCCCACAAACTGTACACTTAAAAATGGTTAAAATGCTGAGTTTTATGTTACGTATATTTTACCACAATTTTTAAAAATTTAGTTAAAAAATTGTCATTAAAAACATATTGCCTTGTGTGTGTCGGCGGTCTGAGGGACACAGAAATCTGGACCTCAGTGGGTCACAGCCTGGTCACAGGTGCTGACAGTAAAGGTGCTTTAGGAAAGCCTCCGAGCTGGTGGGAGAGGATGAGACAGTCTTCGAGATTTAGGTAAAACGTCTCTGAAGTGGCTCAGGACACGGTGTGGGGGGTGGACACCCAAACTCACTGATTGCCAGGCAGGGGAGACCAGCCTTCAAGAACAGGATTAACCTGCTTAGGGAAACACCCCCATGATGCATTGATGTGGCTTTCACAACCCCCCCTCACTCAGCTTCGGGGCCTGGAGTCTGACCAAAATGCTGGGGGAATAGCTATGTCTTGTCTACACTCACCAGACTAGACAAATCGGGTCTTTCGTTAAATGATGAAAACAAGTAAATCTTTTGCCCTGGCCCGTGTGGCTCAGTTGGTCGGAGAGTGTCCTGTACACTGAAAGGTTGTGGGTTCAATTCCTGGTCAGAGCACATGGCCTAGGTTGTAGGTTTGATCCCCGGTCAGAGCGTGTATGGGAGGCTACTGATCGAAGTTGCTCTCTCTCTCCCCATCCCCTTCTCTCTTTCTTACACATTCTCTTTTTCTCTCTCTTCCCCTGCCTTCCTTTCTCTTTAAAAGCAATGAAAAAATTGTTCTTGGGTGAGGATTAAAAAATAAACAAACCAACACACTCTCAAATGTTTCACAGGTTTTCCCCCAAGAAATACTGTGTGTCTCAGAACAGGCACTGGGGAGACTCCGGCACATTCAGCCTTGGAAATACCCAGTAGGATGAGGTTCAGGCAGACACTGCCCATCCCTCTCTACTCAGAGATTTCAGGACAGCGGGACCAGGCACGTCTCCATGGAGCCGCACAGAAATTGAAATGACAAATGACACAGTCTGTTTAGTTCCCGGAGACGTAGCGGAAGCATACGTTGCGCGGGTCAGTTTCCCATTCTTTAGACGTACATCGGAGTCCAGGGGTGGGTGGATGACAATGGGCTTTGTGGCGAAATGTGGTCATTAATTCAGGTTGAAAGTAGCTGCTGCAGCTGCGGTGCCATGTGAGCTGGGATTTCTTGCTCAAAAAACTCAGCACAAAGTCTAAATCGCATTGGGAAGTCACTGCCCTGGGGTTTGCACCTCTGGATCAGGAAAATGATCTGAAACCTCGAAGTAAGCCAGCGACTCGCGTGGCACATCCTTTCCACTCAAGGATCATCCAGGGACCTAGTTTTGCCTCTCCCAGCAACCGTGTCCTGACTGCTTCCCTCTCGAGTAAAACGTTGACGTGAGCTCATTTTACACTTTTGTGAGCGTCACGCCTTTTCCTTTCTGAGTTGTGTCTTAATGGTTGAGAGGACTGGAACGGGGTAGCAGTCAAGGGTTCACCTTCTCCAGCCACATGACCGACTGTCCCAGGTACGTACGTGTGAAAGACTTTCCCTGCCCCACTGGACTGACCCAGCACCTGTGACACCAAGTGGCCTTCATCACCACACCTTTCGAGTCGGTCGGGGAGGCAGTAAGCAAGGTCATGCAGTGCTGTTCTGACTGCACGGAGCCCGTCAATCAGGAGTGTGCGTGTCAGCGCGCGTGGGGCTCCTCTCCGGGCCGTGTCGTCGCTTTCAGCGCATAGGGCTTGCACGTGCTTTATCAGATTTATTACTGGGTTTAAAAATGTTTTTCATCTGGGCTTGGAGTTTTCTTTGTGGGATAGTTTTGGTTACAACTTTAATTCGTTCAATAGATATTGGGCTATTTAGATATTCTAGTTCTTATATCACTTTTCTGAGTGTTTTTCAAGGAATCTATTTCATTTAGCTTGCTTAGTTTACTGAATATCAGTCTTAATATTTCTTACTATCCTTTTAATGTCTGTAGGATCTGTAATGACATAGTCTTTAAAATTCCTGGCCAAAAATATTAGTAATTTGTATTTTTCTCGATCAAGCTTTAAAGAATCGCACTTCAACTTTACTGATGACCTTCATTGTTCGACTGCTTTAGACAACTCTCCTTGACTTTCGCTCCTATTCTTACTCTCCCTTCCTCTGCTCACCGTGGATTTCATGGGCTTCTCTCCCTAGTTTCTTCAGCGGGGAGTCTATACTTTCTCTTCTGAAACTTTTGTGTTAGGCTCGCTGGGACCTCGTGCTGCCCTTTCTGCCCTCGCCACGTCAGGGGTCGTGGGATGTGCAGTTTCGTTTACTCTCCTTGCTCTCCATCATTTTTTAGAAGCATGGGGCTTGGATCTAGGTGGCTGCCATTTATCTGAGGCTGCCTAGAAATCTTCAGTATCCGCAATTTAAAAGTTCTTCAAAGTCAATATTTATAAACCCTGATGGAAAAATTAGCACATGACCTGCATGGACAGCTTGCCAAAGAAGAAATGAAATGTTGTCAATCTCATTGATAACGACAGAGATGAAAAGCATAATAATGGTAAAGTAATTTAGTGCTTATCAAATTGGCAAGGGTTTAAAAAAAGAAAAAAGAAAGTAGCCAGATGGCCAAGAATTAAGGGAGTACTATGATATACTGCAGATGGCCACAGACTTCTTGGAAATGAAAGTCTCTAAATGTCTGCATTTTAAAGATATAAATGGAAATATTTTAGAACTCCACTGTCTGGATGTCTCAGCCTCCCTCGCCTCCAGCTTCTGCGCTGGCAGAATGGAGTCGCACCTGCTCCTCTCTCATGGAGGCAATGTGAAATCGGCTGAGGTATTTCATATGGGATGCCTCACACTCATGAGGACCTACATGGCATGTGATGCCCTTACTTATGATGGCATTGGTCATGATGATGGAGAAGATAGATAGATAGATAGATAGATAGATAGATAGATAGATAGATAGACAGATAGCAGATAGATGGATGGTAGAATGCTCACTGGTCCTGCCATTAGGCACTATGGTCTCCTGTGCATCTTCAGTAGTGACAGTTTGGGGAAGCCACTGCAGGATGGTCCAGAGGGCCTGCTTACAAGTGAAGGGAGACTTTAAGTCAAGTACAACAGCCACATCCCTACTTTTCTCCGCACACACAAAGCCCACAATAATTATAGATATAACAGATTTAATAATCACAACAGCATTGTGAATAGCATGCACTAACAAATTTAAAATCAAGATGAAATAGATTCACTGTTACAAAATATTTTAAGATGCCAGAATTTATATAAGAAAAAAATTTCAACCACAATATGCTAACACCATTAAATAAATGATATAGTACAGAAATCTACCCATTTTCACTCCCCACCTCCCTAGAATGTGCCCAAACTGAATGATCTAAGAGATGAGGGGAACCAAACTCTCAAGGAACCCATGAACCTCGTCTTAAATAAGTGGGTCCAGAAACATGAAAGAAGGGGAAAGGGGCCTAACTCACATTTGATAATTATGTGTACTTGACACACAAATGAGAGAAGCACACAGTCTGGCTTTTCGTTAAGTGTAGAATGTATTTATGAATAACTCCCAAGTGAGACTAATCAATTCATAGCATATACAGTTACGATCAGGTAAGTTTACCCTATGTGTGCCAGAATGATTGTTTTTTTAAATCCTTAACCCAAGATATGCTTATTGATTTTAGAGAGACAGGAAGAGAGAGTAGAGGGAGAGAGAGAACCCTCAATGTGAGAGAGAAACATACACACCCCGACTGGGGACTAAACCTGTAAACTTTTGGTGTGCGGGATGATGCTCTAACCAGCTGAGCCATCCTGCTGGGGCAGAATGGTTCTGCCTCAGGAAACCCATCTCTGTAGTTCACCACATTAATAGACTAACAAAAATGTACGTGATCATTTCTGTCGATATAGAAATAACACTTGATGGCATTCAATGCTTTTTCATCATTAAAAATTCTTAGAAAAACTAAAACACAGTAAAGAAGAAGATGTGAAGAAGAGGGAGAAGTCATACAGGTGAAATGAAAGAAAGGCCCCTGTTTTGTTTCAGGTACTGATGGTGTGTCATCTTGTCATGATGATGTTTACACTTCATAAAACAACTTTTATGATCGTCACAAACACACGAGCTCAAGTCTTGAGCCTTATAAACCGTGACCAAGTTCCCATGCCACCTGCTGACTCGGGACCTGCTGCAAAATGGTCATAAATGAAGAGTGGGCATTTCTGGGAATAATGAATACAGACTGCAAAACAGGGAGAAAGGTGGAAATCTCAGGCAGAAATGATGCTTACACTTTTTTCTTTTGACTGGTTGCACACATGTATCTCGGAGCCAACTCGATTTTCATTTCTTCCAGTCCCTGGATGGCTTTGCTCTGGTCGTGAGTGCGGAGGGGGTGATATTTTACGCCTCAGCCACAATTGTGGACTACCTGGGCTTCCACCAGGTAAGCACAGCTCTTCCGTCTGCCGCACAGTAGCTTCTGTTACCTGTGAATGCTCATTGTCTTCGAGGTTTAAACATTTACAAAATCATGCTTTCCTTATCACAGAGGTTTTATCAGGTAAGGATTTCCACAGCCCACCTTTGTCTGGGCTCAGTCATGACAAGAGGCATGACAGTGTCCAGGGTGTCCCAAGTCTGAAGGGCAACAGAACCGTGCTGACTGTGACATGGCTCCCAAGCTTGGCACTCTCCAGTGAGTCCTCACCAGCAGCAGCGATGCCTAAAACCTCAGGACAAAGTGTGTTCTGGAAATGCCCTTGCGGATGCGCTGATAATCCATAAGGAATGTTCCCGCAGACCAGCCAGGGGGTTGGTTCCAGACACTGGGGCCAAGTGCTGCTGCTGAGCCCATCAAATGCTGGGACCAGAGGGCAGCTCCTCCAAGAACAGGAGCAATGAGAAGTCCCACTCCCTCCCAGGAAGGGAAAAGGAAACTTCTCTGCATGGTCTCTGGGAAGGGAAAGAAGTCTCTTGTGAGCAAACCAAACCCCCAAAATGATTTACACTCCCACCGAGTGCAGACCCCTGGGTCTGCGGGGAGGAGTCCACAGTATGAAATCACAAACCCACGGGAAGCCCTGATCTGTAAGGAGCTGACAAGCTCCCTGAAGATTCACAATAACAAACAGTGGACTCGAAAAAGAGCAAAATAGAACTTTGAAAATGAAGAATACAGTGTCAGTCAGGGTCCTGTCCAGGAGTAGAAACTGTGCAATGATTGGAACAGTTAATATAAAGAATTGCTGTATGTTTATGTAAAGATTTATTAACTAGTGACACGGATTAGCAATAAGGGGAGAACAGACTTAGGCACACGCAGTGGGTGGATGGCAGTGCCCCTAGCACCAAGGCTGGGCATCTAGGGGAGCAAATTTTAGAGACCTCTCCTCACTGGTGAGGTGAGGCCCTAGCCCCTGGGTAGAGAAGTCCCCCAAGGTGCTCCAGACCAGGGCTGGCCAGGAGGAAACCATCCACTTGGATGCTGGCGGGACTCTTGAGGGGGCTGCCCATGGTGGGCTGCTCCTTGGGAGGCCACTGGGAGCGTCTGATACTTGAGGGGACAGATCTCCCCCTGCAGAGCCAGGAGTACCATTTCTGGCCAAGGAGAGATGTTGGTAGGCTCCAAGATCAGAGCAGAGCTGTGAAGGGGGTTTGGAACCAAGATGCCAGTGGTGAAGTTGGTAGCAAAAATCTCACAGGATGGGCAGAACACCAAGGGGGTGCCTGGAAGCAAGGGACGATGGAGCCAAAATTTGAGAATGCAGGTCCTTGGCATATCAGGAAAGTTCAAGATACATTCAAGTCTGCCTGCCTGAGGCCCCTGAGGCTGAGGAAGTGTTCAATCTGATTTCTGGGGGAACCGTCATTTTGAGTGTTTGAAAAACTAAAGTGGCTGTCGCCCCACCATGATGCTGAGGAGCAGTTTCTCTTACACCTGCCTCTAAGTTTGCCTTCCTGCCACCTCAACCCAAGGACCAGATGACCATGCCCTGTCCTGACCAGGCTTCCTTCTCACAGGCCCCAGGGCAGCCCTTCGGCGTCCATGTGTCCACAGTAGGACTCCCCATCCCCTCAGCTTCTCGTGTGACCAATCACATGGCCTGGGTGAGACCCTGCAGCACGTGGAGGTGTGGCCCCTGAGGGACCGCATGGGACAGCCAGTATGTGGTGAGTGAGTGAGTGAGTGAGTGAGTGAGTGAAGTGTGCTGGGTGAGTCCTCCACGTGGTTCCCCCGGCTGCATGTCAGAGCCTTGGCTCTGTCATCTTGGCTGTGAGGTGGCTGCTCTGAGCCTTGTTCTGCTCCTGCGCATGAAGGGGTAGCAGCAGTGCCCGCAGCCAAGGGAGCTGCGGGGACCACTTAGGTCCCTGCACATGCAGAGCACGGGGAAGAGCGTTGTCATCTGTGACACTTGTGAGAGGCGTTTCTTCCCTTGGCTGTACCCGAAGTGTGTGTGACAAGAGCTTTGTCACCACGGAAGACCTTTGTCACCTCCTGCGACCCCTGGCTCAGGGAGGTGGGCGGTGATGAGGAATGAGTCCCTCATCCCTAGGACGACACAAACACCAGGCATGCCCCGCTGAGCCCTGATGCCCTCCCTCTCCACAGTCCCCTCCTGTGTGTCACAGTTGCTCTGGGGTGCCCCGTTTACACAGAGCTGACTCTGCCCCTGAGAGACCAGTAGGTTGGTGGGCACGGCCGGGGTCGACGGCTCCCTCGCTGAGGGGTCCACTGACACTGCACAGAGCTCACGGGGCCACTGGTGGACCCTGCAAGGGTGGGGACATGACTCAATTCCACCCCCCAGGCGGTGAAGCTTTCAACTGACCTCCCACCATTGCTTGCGCTGGGCCTGCATCCAGAGAAACGCGCTTTGGTCTGCCTCTTGTGCTGTCACTGGAGTCGTCCCACAAATTCTTTAGCCGTCACTGAAGGGTCTCAGTGCAGGCTTCGGCTCAGTGGTCACGGCAGAGGTCCTGTAGGGCAGCCTTGATTCCAGGTCTGGATGTGTCTCGAAGCTTGATTATTTCCCACCAAGAGGTAGAAGTAAAAAAAAAAAAAAAAAGTTTTGCTTTTTATTATGCATTGTTTCCAAACGCCATTAAATTGAGCATTGACTCTAATTTATGCAAAACATATCATAAAACTATCAGAACAGCTCTGTGCTACTGTGAGCTTCTTGTACAAAACGCTTTACAAAGTCAGGAGCCACATTCTTCCTGTCACAACCTGACCCCACTGTTCATCTTCAAGTCTAGCACGTTTCCTGATGAACACGTCGGTTAAGACACATGGTGCAGTTGCCATTGACATTTATTGATTGAAGAAGTCTGTTGTTTCAAAGGTCAGCAGCTGGGGCAGGTTGTGCCCGTGTGAGTCAGGGCGTCTGCTGGAGCTCGTTGATCGGAGCACACGCGTGGGTCACAGATGCACACCCGCCTTGCATGAGAAGTAAAGATGATAGCCCCTGGAATGAGGACTTTGTCATAGTAACGCTTTTACTCTGAACTCCGTGAATTATGGTTCAGAGCTAAACTAGTGACCGTTTACTTGATCAAAGCCGTGTTTTTGTCTATTTGAATGATTGTTGTGTTAGTCTCTCCCCTCCTCACATTTTCTTTTCCCACCGTTCGTGTTTCGTGACTTCACTGCATCAGACGCAAAGTCTCGGGGATGAAAGAGGGCAAGGGGCAGCCGGACACGTCCCACCAATGATGACAGCACAGGCCCGGTTTCCTCGCACCGAAGAGTAACCCCATTTACTGCCTCCAAATCTGCCTCAGTCAGAAATGCCTTCTCCAGTTTCATCAGGCCCTCCTCCAGGTTAATCTGTCCCCTGTTTTGGAGGAGCTGCAGATCCATACCTTGCATGTTAATTCCACACCTCCCTTTCGTTAATAACTGAGGTGTGACAGCGATGAGTGGGGCGCCCAGGGGGACCTGCGGGCTCTGTAAAGTGCCGGCTCACGGACTCAAACTCGTGTGAGAACAAGAGGAGCCACAGTGAGAGCCATGACTGCCCAGTGCTTGGAGGTCAGCACAAGCTTGTTCTTAATCAAAACCATAGAGGGAAAAATGCCATCCCTCTGCAACAGGATGGAAAAACACCAGATTCTCAGTGATGACGCAACCACATGGAAAACATAAAACATTCTTTAAAGAAATTACAGAAGACCCAGATAAATTAAGGGATATGTCAAATTCATGGACTGGAGGACCCAGGATTATTATAAAGATGTCAGATCAAGTTATAGAATTGAGGACATTACCACCAAAAAAATGAGCAGCTTTCCTGGAAATTGACAAACCAATTGAAAGTGTGGAGAGCTAAGGGGATCTGGCGGGAGGCAGGGGGGGGCGGGGAGGGAGTGGGGGTGGCTATGGGGGACTTATGATCCTGGACACAAGGCTTCCTGCAAAGCTCAGCAGTTAAGACAGGGTGGCCTCGGCGCAAGGACAAAGAGACCCACGGGAGAACTGGAAGTCAGAGAAGACGTGTGTGTGTGGATGGGATTTACAGTAAAGGCAGCGCTGCCGACCGTGGGGGAATGGTGGTCTTGCCGATACATAGAGCTGGGTGAACTGGATCCACTGGCAGAAAAATGCATCTTGGCTCTTGCCTCACACCATACCCAATAAATATCAGGTGGATGGTAGAAGTTTCTAGAAGAAAACTAAGGGCAGAGTTAGGAGATCTGTAGGGAAAGATTTCTCGGGACAAAACCCCATCTCTGAGAAAAGATCGCTGAATTAAACTGAGTTAGATCCACCAAGAGAGCAGGAAGGCGGGCCAGGGAGTGGAAATGTTTGCCATGGAGCACACCCAACAGGCCTCGTGTCCAGAACAGACAAAGAACACTGACAACTCAGCACGCTAGGCCATGCAAAATGGAGAAAAAGACACAAATGGGCAACACGCACGCACACACATGACACATATATACACACACATCTGAAAACCAATAAATATGTGAGATGCTCAAGTTCCTTAGAGTTTATTACGTGCAAATTAAAACCACACGAAGAAACCCTGACACATTTGCCACAGTGGCTCCAAAAAGAAAGGCTGACGTGCCGGCTGTTGGCCAGAACGTAAAGCAACTGAACTTCCACACTCGCCACAACATGAGTGTGTGTGCCCTCACTTTGGAAGGCCGTCTGGCATTATATACTGACGCTGAACTTTGGCCACTGTGACCATGCAGTTCCACTCCTGGGTGCGCCCTCACAGACCCGGTGGTGTCATGTGTGACACCCGGACGGGAAACAGCCCAGATGTCCATCAGCAGGAAGGGGATTAGCCAGAGGTGGGGTGTCCATGCAGTGAAACCCGTATGACGGCGGGATGGGAACTGCCCCGTCCACAACAAGGGTCAATGGACAGGCACCAGAGAGCACGGCACCCCATTCACGTACAGAACCAGTGATGTCAGCACTGTGACCACCTCCAGGGAGGAGGAGAGAAGGGAGAGAAGGGGCCTCTGAGGTACTGCTGGCATCCTGTTTCCTGATTGGGTGGTGGTTACACAGGGAACTCATCAAGCTGTATATTTATGATTCGGGCACTTTTCAGCCTATATGTTGTGTTTGAATTATAAAAGTTTATTAGGAAAACATCCCTGAAGAAAGTGTACTTGTAATCATAGAGCCTCCAGGTAAGGTGAGAGCCGTCAGGTGAGCTGGAGGCCACCAGGTGAGACAGAAACCTTCAGGTGCTATGGGAGCTGCCAGATGAGGTGGAGCCAGCAGGTTTGGAGCTGGAGGGAAAGCCTGTGCATCCCCTTCCACCATGAGTTGGTCTCTGCTGGTTGGTCCCATGTTCATGTCCAGAGCCCCTGACCCTAGACAACACTGACCAAGGACAATACTATTCTGACCTCTAGATCCACTTCTTTCTGTGCAACATAGTCTCTTTGGACTGTGGGGTGCACAGGGGATTGGAGTCCAACCTTTGAGTTGTGATCACATTTCCGTTCTGCCTTCCTGAGGATGTATCTGGTTTGACATCTAGGGCATCCCCACCAGCCTTTGCTAGAGTTACAGTTGAGAGAAGGTAGCGGGAGATGTGCACAGGCCCTCGTCATTTATGTTCATGCTCTGAGAATATTCTCACTGACAACGGCCACAGCCTTTGTGGCCTGTGGTGTGGCCTTTGTGCCCCAGACAGGGACTTCCCAGTGTGGACCTGGTGCCCACAAGGGCTGGCCTCTGTGTGTAGGGCCCAAGCAGAGGGGAGGACAGAGAAAGAGAGAGAGGGCTATGGACTGGTGGGTCCCTGTGGAATCCTGGAAGGGGCTGAATGTGGCCCGGAGGTGCCAGGAAAAAGGCAGCCACTGGCCAGAGGCACTGGTGCCTCCTACCTCACCTCCCAGGGGTGATTTCCTAACAAACTTCCATGATTTAAATATAACATATAGTCTTTAAAGTGCCTTAATAATACAGCTTGATGAGTTCCCCCAAGTCATTGAGGGTCAGAATCAATTTAGAAAAGTGGATATCTTGGCCCCAGAAGACATTTGGTCTCTGCGCCTCCTGCTCTGCCCCTGAAGGTGCCACATGGCAGGTGGGTGGGGGCCTGGAGGGCTCTGCATTCCAGGTCGTGTGGTCCACACTCACAGGGAGAGAATGGCCCCAAGGCCAAGCTCTGGTCTTTTCTGTGGACTTTCTCTTCATGGAGTTGACTTGCCCTTGATGGACAGATGAGGCGTTTGTGCGGTAGTAATCCCTAGGTACCATGTGGAAACTCCTGCAGGGGAAGGCTGAAATAACTGTTGCAATGTTTCAGACGGATGTGATGCACCAAAACATTTATGACTACATCCACGTGGACGACCGCCAGGACTTCTGCCGGCAGCTGCACTGGGCCATGGACCCTCCCCAGATGGTGTGTGGGCAGCCCCTGCACTCAGAGACAGGTGGGTCTGCCTGAGACTGGGAGCCCTTCAACATGGACACTGCCCAAGAAACTGCCCACCCAGCTTCCATCTCTTCCCCTTCACATCGAGCACAGTGTCCCCTCCCTCTTCCAGCACCTCTCTGCCTCCTCCATTCAGCCCCACGTGGCTCTCAGGCTCCTGAGCGTGATGGCATCTCTGGCCACTTCTCTGTGCTCTGCCTGGGCCCGAGAACCCCTCGCCAAAAGGCCGCATTGCTTGTCTTCTCCTTGGGACATGGTCCTCTGGGAAATTCCTTTGGCCCACATTAGATTTACCTTTTTAAAAAAGCCCCAAAAGATTGTTGTCTGCTCACAAACATTGCCCCTTGCAAGCAGAACCCCCTGAGAAGCCCACTAGACCAAGACCCCTGTCTGCTCAAGACACGCTTGGCAGGTGTCCCGCTCCTACAGAGTGGACTGCACTCAGGGCACAGCGCACTCGGGTGCTAGGAAGCAGGGTGCTGTCCACTGGGGCCTGGCAGGGGAGAGCAAGTCCTGGTTCTTACACACATCTCCCAAGAAGTTATAAATTATTCAAGAAAAGTTTTCAACACAATCTCATGCAACAGCATAATTATCTCATAAAGCTGAGTGAAGAAAGCAAACCCCAGGTGCTGACATGCAATCTCATTTTCTAAAGCTCAAAACGGGTGGAGAAAAAACAACCGATGGTGTCACATGTGTGGTTGTACTGAAGTGATGTTTTTAAGGGCAAAGGACCGTGAGCATATTTGTCAGAGCAGCTGTCTCTACGTGGTCATGGGGATGGGCAGGAGCACGGGGGACATGCAAGTTATGCCCTACAGGGTGGTGTGTCACGGGGTGACAGCTGGCTGTTACTTGTATGCCCTTGCTTATCAGTGTGTTTTTTTTGTTGTTTCTCTTGGTCCCTGCCTTCCTGGCTCTCACCACGCTTGTGTCTGCCGGGGCAGGAGAGGATGCTGTCCTGAGGAGGCTTCTCAGGGCCCAGGAGGGGGCCACGGGCCCCACCGAGTACTCAGCCTTCCTGACACGCTGCTTCATCTGCCGCGTGCGCTGCCTGCTGGACAGCACCTCAGGCTTCCTGGTGAGTGAGCGTGGGGCTCCAGTGACGTCTGTCCAGGTGCATTGCCTCTCGTTGCAGAAGGGACAGAGGGGAAGTGAGGAGCTGGGGGCTAGACCGCACATGGTTCTCCATGGGACCGAGCGACAATCGTGGGTAAGTGCAAGTGAACATGTGACACCTGCCACAGATCAATGACACAACACAACTGAAATGTTAAAAATCTGCAGTAGGCTTTACACTGTACTGGATTTGTATTTATGTTTAGTCACACCGTTTTTTAAATCCATTTTCAAAAATTTTCTCAGTACATACCACAAGAACCCGAGCCAATGTTCCTGCCAGGCTTTTTGGTTTAACCTCTTCTCTTGCAGATAGATACTTGGGTTCCCGCTTCTCATATGTGACCATTTCCTCTTCCTCACTGAAGGGGCAAGGGGAAGGGAAGCAACGTGCTCCTGGGGGCACAACAGAGCAGAGCCCCCAGCCCATGCCAGGCCTCTGCTGACCTCTCAGACTGTGTGGCATTCCAGAGCCTCTGCCACCACCCCTTCCCTAGCTGGGTCCCCACACTCTCCTCTAGGTCATGGCCTCCCAAGATCCCCAGGGCCCCCATCCTTGGGTAGCAATTCAACACTGAGACCCTCCGACCCCAGGGTCCTTCGCCATCAGTGCTGTAGGGCAGGCCTCTTGGGCTCAGCTTCCAACCCCCATTGCCCAACCACTGCACACACACCCCCAGGCCCACCTGGACTGCGCACCCCTGAGGGATTCATCTCCCCACCCCAGACTTTGGGCCTCTACCCTGGGGTCTATGTCCCCACCTGGAGTATGGGCTCCTGGAGAGCCCTTCTCCCCACCTGGGCAGCGGCCCTGGGAGGGATGAGTCCTGTTGTTTGGTGTTTGACACAGCCCCTGAGTGTTAGGACGGGGCTGGTCTGGTGATTTCTAGTGGGCTCTCGTGTGCATGTAAGGAGGGAAGGCAGGAGGCTGCCTGTGTATCATCCATCCTCTAAGTGGCTCTGGAAGAGGAAGCAGTCTCTGCAGACCCGTCCTGGGGCGCCACCTACTGGCTTATTGTATCCGTGCCTGTCTCACTGTTCTTGTTTTGCCCCAGCTTTTCCAGCTCAGGGCCCTTTGAGCCCCTCAGCCCCCAGGCCCAGACCTTGGGGAAATGCACACCCAAACTGCCCCACATTGGAGCTGCCCATCCGTCCTGCGCTGAGGAGCAAACCCCCTCAGGACTTGAGGCCGTCGGCATCAGTGGCCCTGGCCGCCCAGGGCCAGGCCTCTCCAGGCTGGGCTCAGCGCAGAGGAGCCCACGCCCTGCTCCAGAGGCTACAGTTTCCTTAACCTTTCCCTGTCGGTTGGTTGTTTTGTTTCTGCATATAAAGTTTTTTTTTTTCCTTAAGAAAAACATTATTTGTACGTAATACAAATTCAGTCACTTCAGAACAGTAGTGAATGAAAAAACGTTCCTCCTTCGCATCTGCCCAGGCCCCTTCTCCAGACATCACTGCCCTGACTACACCCCTTCCTGAGGTGTTTCGCCCAGCATCTTGCTTCCCTCCCCACCCCCACACCCCTTCCTCTCTGCTCCAGCCTGACCAGTGAGGAAGCTGAGCCGCTGCTGCGTCTGGCAGACTGTCCCCAGGTCTCAGGGCCTCCCTTCTGGTCCCTGTGTCTGGTGATGTGCTGAGACCAGTGTGTGCTTCTCCCCAAGCTCACCTGGCTGACCGCTCTCCAAACCAGGGTTCCCACCAGAGATGCCACGATTCCAGCCGCACGCCCATCCCGTCACCTGCTCAGGCTTTGAATTTGCCAGGAGTGACTGCAGCTTGGAGAGTCACTCCTGGTTGCCTGTGGCAACCGTGTTTATGACAGTGCTCGGGCTTCAGCCACGTGGTAGTGCATTGACGGCTTCATGGCCCTGCATTTCATCCTCTTGCTTCAAGGGGACGGGTGAGGAAGGCAGCTGGTGAGTGGCAGTGGGAATGTCTCTTGAACCAGTTCCGAGGACCCCTGCCCAGCCCCTCAGGAGCATCTGGAAGACCTGCTTGCTTCTGCAGGTCCCCCAACCCCCACCAGGACCCTTTGTTCATAAAAAAACAATAACAAAACACAACTGTGCATTCGCACCACAATCCCAACATACACACAATCTCCCATCTTTTACTCAGGCAATTGGTTGTCCATTAAAGTATTTTATTTTGATATTTTATTCTAAATTTTGTGGAAATCTAAGGTAGTTCTGTTGCTAGATACAGATATTGTACATTTTACTATACAATCAAGCAGAGATTGAAATATAGGTTACAAATGAAACTGGAAAAGTACCGAGGAAACAAGCAAAATAAGTTAGTTGGAGAATAAGCGTCTGGTCACGTTTTACCCCGAAGTCCGTTGGTGCGCAATGGAAAGTGCTCGGGCACTCACAGCAGCACAGCGCATGCGCGACCTCAGGCTCTTCCCGCTCTGCCTGTGACTGTGAACTGCTGGGTCCACAGACCAGGCGAGGCGGTGTTGCCTGCTGCTTGTTGGAGTTCTAGGGATCCAGCTGACCTTAGGTTGGTAGCTTGTCATCAACCGTGGTAGAAATATTTATACAAAAAAATTGGCAAACAATGCAAATCAGATCTTTTTTCTATGGAGAGCCTGATGTTACACCGCCCAGCACTCACTGCCTTGAATCCCCCATATCAGGCTTGTGACTGGCATATGCTGGGTGCTTTGTAGGTATTTGTTCATTCAGTAAATCTATCGACAAATGGAGAAGCGGACAGATGGATGTGTGGGTGGATGGAAGGATAAATAGATGGAAGGAAGGAAGGAAGGAAGGAAGGAAGGAAGGAAGGAAGGAAGGAAGGGAAGGGAGTGGGGCCATGTTGTGAGGTCATTCTTATATCAAGGGCAGGAGCGCGAGTATCCTAAAGGCACTTGGTAACTAACTCAATTATAGACCAGCTTTTCTGCGATATAGAGATCTTTATTGTAATTTATCACAAAATGTTAAGTTACACGTTGGCTTTTAAACTTACACTATGTACTGCAGATAAACAAAGTCAGGCTGTCCCTAAATGTTGTCATCACTAGTGAAGGAGTGATCATTTGGAAGTGAAGGCTAAAGCTGGAACAGTCCTCAGAGGTGGTCCACTTGCAGCAAACCATACTGGGGTCAGTGTCAGCCCAAGCTGATGCATGTTCACACTCACACGTGACCCACGAGCACACACTTATCAGTTAAAGGCTGACACAGAGAATCCAGAGGAACCGCAAATCAATCTGAAGGCCTTGGGATAGTGCCTGTGCCAAGCAAGGCCAAGTATAGAGAAATGTTGGCTCATGTCTCCCCAGTGACTGATGACAAGTTTCTTGTCTGTGTTTCTGTCCCAGAACATATCATTTCCGTGTCCTTTGACCATGTTGCTAATTGCTCTGTGAACATGTTTCTGTCTTTAAAACCAGACAATGCAGTTTCAAGGAAAACTAAAATTCCTGTTTGGACAGAAGAGGAAGGCACCATCAGGGACAGTCCTGTCCCCTCGGCTCTCACTGTTCTGCATCGTGGTACCCGTTCTCCTACCTGCCATGGCAGAGATGAAAATGAAGGGTGCATTCTTGAGGGCGAAGCACAGGGCAGACGTCTCGGCCACGATGGACACAAAGTAAGTAAGAAACGCTCAGCAGCCGCCCTCACCGTGGCGGGTACTTACAGCAAAGTGCCTGACGCAGAGCACTTTCTTTCTATTCTTTCCTTATTTCCAGCAAATGATAAAATGAGAAACCTGGTGGGGGTTGTCTTTCGAGCTAGCACATTATGGAAGCAACTATGAGAAAAAACGAAACGCCACCCTGGCCAGCGTGGTTCGGTTGGCTGGAGTGTCATCTCATAACCAAAAGGTTGCGGGTTCCATTTCCATTCCAGGTGTATATGGGCAGGCAACCGACTGATGCTTCTCTCCTGCATCAGTGCTTTTCTCTCTCCCTCTAAAAGCAATGAAAACTGATGCCTTTGTGAACTGTGGCAGCCAGCCTGCCTACCTCTCTTCCTCCCCAGATCCTCCAGCTACAGTCCAGACCCAGGAGGCTTCTCGCTCAAGCCCCAAAGGGCCCCTTGGTGGGTGTGAGTGTCCACACCTCTTCATCATCCATGATTAGCCTCTGGTGTCTTCACCGACCAGTTAGATGATTAGACAATCGGATGGCAGCCGCGGTGATTGGAGTGCTCCCGTTGTGTGCTCTGGCTTCTGGTGGTCCCCATTCTCATTTCCACTCCTGTGACATGGTCTGCCTTGGGCCTGCAGTTGCAGCCACTGACTTCATGGCACAAGCCTCTGCATTGCTGCTGCTGCTGGTCTCGCATGTCTGCACCGGAGGTGGCTTCTAGGGACACAGGCACGTATGAGCCTGGGGCCATCCTCTGGGTCCCTGGCAGGTGCCAGCATGCTAAGACAGCAGCTTTGTGGAGCAGTTTTAAATGAAGTACATGTGCCTTTTTAATTTTAAAGATACAAAATGTCATGAAATGTAAAGGAGGAAAAATGCAATACCCAGAAAACAACTGTAAACCTAAGTGATAAATCAAGGGAAGTCAGGAAGGTGTGCCAAAGCGCAGAGGTTATTTATTGCCCAGAGACCAACCCACGTGTGCAGAGCCCATTGCAAAGGTCTCATCCACCTGGTGGGGGTTGAGCCTGTCTACACCTGCTTTTTTACCACCTGGATTAACACACTCCCCTTCATCTTCATTTACTGTCTTCGAGTTTTCTGTGTTTTTAAGCTGTTGTGGCTTGATAATTATAATTGAAACTCATGCAATGAGTGTTCTCTCTTCCATACATGTTTTTCCAACCCTACAAACAAGAGAGAGGAAAATTCTACCCTTTGCATTGCCTGGCAGGGGTCGATGTGCAAGGAGGGCTCCTGCTGCCCCCTGGTGACCATGCAGGGAAGCACAGGCTGGCTGCGGTCCTGTGGCAGCAAGCATGTGGGGGCAGCAGGTGTGGTGTGACTCTAAAGGATATGAAGATGGCACACATGATTACAGCTGAGCCAGTCCTAGACGTCATACTGTACAGAGTATCATTAAAACTCAGAAGAGGGAAGACAGAGGCCCTAGGAGAACGTTGATTCTGCTCAACATTTTAAGAGGGGAGCAAACAACTTCCTCAGCTTCCTGGCTTTGGAATTCCCAGCTGTTCTGAATGGATTTCCTAAGCCCGGGTCCAGTTCACACATCATGTCCGCTTCCCTCTGAGCTCAGAAACCACAGAAGGTGCAAACCCAGAGAATCGGAGGCCCCGAGGGCTGCTCTGGATGTGTGTCCTTGTCCCTGCGGACAGCTGTTCAAGTCCTTCACAACCTTCCTGATAGCTTTGTGACACTCCTGCACACTCAGTTGTCCATGGGCCCTGTATGTGTGACTCCACCTGCTTGCTACCACTTATCTGTGCCCCCACATCAAGATCCAGGGGCTTTTGCAGTCGTTCGTGGCCGTGTGCAGAGTGGCAGATGCTTGACTTGCCCAATGAACACATTCCGATGGAGAGAGATGCATCCCCCTCTTTCTCGGCTCATTCCTCTTTCCTCTCATCTCCTCTGTCTCTGTCCTCCCGTCTCTGTTCTACGGAGATGGCCGGGACAGCGAGGCGGGGCAGGGCAGGGCAGGGCGGGAAGCTGTGGCTCTGGGGCCAGCCCGGGGGACTGGATTTGAATCCCACCCCTGCCCCTGCTTGAGGAGTGGCCCCAGGCACGTCACTTAACACTTCTGAGCCTGTTTTTTCTCTTGAAAAATGTTTTTTAAAAAGAATCTAGCAGGAAGGGTTGCCTCAGACTTAGGATCCCACATACGCTCTGTGAGGGGTGTGTGTGTGTGTGTGTGTGTGTGTGTGTGTGTGTGTGTGTGTGTGTGTGTGTGTGTGCGCGCGCACGCTCAGGAGTGATGGCTCAGTATTCACTAATTTAGTGTCCACAGTGATGCTGTAGAGCATAACCAGTGTAAATAACAGGAATTGACTGCGTTTTCATTTGGGCCATCCAGAATAACACAACAGCACTGAAAAGTCATTCTGTGTGCAGCTTGACTTTCTGAAGCAAATCCTCTAGCCCTTACTGACCTAAAAAGTGACGTGAATTGTACTTTTCAGCAAATCTCTAGCTGAGAAAAGACTTTGCAATCTGTACAGAGTTAAAAAGCGTGAGTTACTGGCGTGTCTCTCCCTCCAAGCTGCGGCAGTAATGTCTATCATATTGTTAATTTCTGCCATCAACACATGTGATCTGCATGTCATTTTGCTATTTCTGATCTTCACAGAGCAAAAGCCACCAGGAGTCTGTGTGTGTCAGAATTGCATGGAAAACCCAATTACTTAGCAGGTACTTTTAAAAGTTTACTATGTCACCCTTTTTGAATGGGTAAAATGTATCCATGTCCCTGGGAGGGCTCCCCCTGCTTCCAGAAACCATGGTGTACTCTGTGGAGATGCTGCTTGGAGTGAGTGAGGCCAGGACGAAGGCAGGCTCCTGTGGGCTCTGGTCTGTGCCTTCCTGAGGAGCTCCAGGAATCCCGTCCGTGGAGAACAACGCTAGTCAGGTCTGGGCACTGTTCAGTTCATGCGATGACGGCCTTTCCCTTCTCTGAATCCTGACAGGAAGAAACAACGGAGAAAATGGCATTTCAGTGTTCAGGGCACAGATGGATGCCTGCCACTGGGCCCGGGTTCCAGCCAGGGCCACGTGTCTGTGCCTCAGGGGTGGCCGCGACCTTGTCCTTTACCCCGAGGGGGCTGCAGGGTAAGTGGTGCCCCTGCCCAAGGCCATACGTAGCTAAGTCACAGCCGGGTTTTAAGAAAAAAAAAAAAGAGCAACTGGTGGCCTTGATCATAATGGCTAAAGCTTGCTCTTAGTGGAACATGCAGATGTATACAAAACAGGCCCCAAAATACTTCTCGGCCTAGAAGTCATTATTCCACGTGTGGGGACTGGCTGGAGACAGGGGAGGGGACTTCAGTGGGGCCTGCCAGGACCTTTGGACTCACCCTCTGCCTGTAGCCTGGACCCTGGGTGGGTGACTGCCCCATCCTCCACTTTCACCTTTGCTTGGAAACCCTCTGCGCTCCCCTACCCCCCACTGCCCCTTCCCCTTCCCTGAAGTGAGTCTTCTCTTGGAGGACTGGCCTGGCTCTGTGGTTGCAGGGCTCCACCTCCTGCTCCTGGTCACCATTTCCCCTGTCACCACAGGTGATGCCATACCATGTAATGACTGTGGCAGCAACATGGGCAGTGACAGGGCCTGGCATGCAGAAACCACCCAGAAAACCCTCTCCCAGTGTTAGTAGCTACTGGTGTGGCTGACCCTTCACACGTGGCATGTGCCTTACAGAGATGCTGCTCTCTGTACCCCCACCCCATCCCGGGCCCTCAGAGTCCCGCTGGGCACCCAGGAGGTGGTGGAGAGTCAAGCACAAGAAGGGAAGGCGCTGGCATCACAGGGCTGTAGGCAGGTTAACAGCAGCAGTGGAGTGTGGACACATAGCAGCCCTGGCAGATTCAGTCAGTGTCACCCTAACTTAGCACCCTCCCTATCGCCGGCCCTGCTCTGTCTAACTGGCCTTCTTCCCTCTGCAGGGACTGGGGAGGAGAGGAACATAGGAGGGTGCCAGGCGGCTCCTCCGGGGTGAGGAGGAGAAGGCGGGAAATACATACATATGACTGCTGCTTTGAGACGCCAGGACCCATGAGGCAGCTGAACTGGGGGACAGGGAAACATGGTCAGGATGGCACCAAGCTGAAGTTGGAGCCCAGCAGGAGTGATCCGTTCTCTGTGCATGCTACACCCCGAGGCTCCTGCCTGCCCTACCCTGGCACCCCGGGCACTGTCCCTGCCTTCAGGAACTCACCCGGCTCGCAGCAGTCCCCCAGTGCGTACGCCAGCCAGCCGAGCAGAGCCTTGCGGGACGGTGATCAGGGCCAAGTACACCCTCCCACCAGCTGTCCCTTCCCCCAGGGAAGCCTGGAGAACCAGCTCCCTCAGCCTGGAGTACAGTGTCTCGCAGCAGGGGGCTACTCCACCAAGGACATCAAGTTGCCAGGTGTGCCCATGCCCCTGGAAGCCCCATGCAACCCCATGTTGTCACTCAATGTTCCCATCAAGATGGAGAGTGACTCTGGGTCTGAGGACGCAGCAGATGGCTACTCTGTGTCCCCAAGCCAGGTGTGGCTGGGAACCAGTGACATGGCCAAGAGACAGCTGGTCACTTTTCCTACCAGGATGCACTTAAAAACAGAGCCAGACTCCAAGCACCACCTATACCCCCCGCACCTGGGGCATGGCATGCTGGGGGCTCCCCCCAGACCTGGCAGGGAGCTTGCCCCATTCCATCCTGCACACTTCGTCTGCCTGGAGCGTGGCCATGGCCCTCCCGAGCCAGAGCCTCCCCCCTGCCTCTGTGTGCGGAGCCACCGGCCCCCTACTCTGGGTTGTGACTGCAGAGCTCCGGGGACTACACCCATGATCAAGCTTGAGCCCTTGGGATCACCCCCATGGGCTGCTCACAGCCAGGGTGGGGTGCCCAGAATGCTCCCCAGAAGTGCCTTGGCGACACTGGTGCCTCCCAAAGCTTCTGAATGCTCTTTTCTGCCATAGATCTGGGTGGTTGTTAAAAGTGGCATCTGTGCATGCTCTGATTCACCTGTCAGCTGGGATGGATGGCAGGTGCAGGTCGGAGCCTCTCTCCAGAGACAGTCTGCAGAGTTGTACCAGTTCCGTCCTCTGTTATACGTTACATGCAAGAGCACATTCTGTTTTATAAAATGTCACCAAAGTTCTTAAGTGCAAAGTGGCCTTAAGTCAGTTCCAGTATGACAGTATTTCTCTCTGAGAGATTAAAATTTTTCAGGAAGTGACCACCACAGGGCACGTGGGCCTGATGGGGTGCACTCCAGGCTTGAGAGGTGGCAGCAGGCTCTTAGCTGACTGTCAATCGTGTCCACAGTGCACGCAGGCTACTGAGCTGAAGTTTCCTGCGGCCCCACACCTGCCTCCCAACCCTTGGCTTGAATTCAGAGAGCTGCCCCACCCTGGGATTCCACTGCCAGCAGTAACTCGGGGCTGAAACTCACTGAGCTGCAGGTAGCCAGACACCCATTCATGGAAGGAATCTAGGAAGTTCCAGGAAGAAGGCACGGTGGGCACCGGGTCCTGCAGCATGTGCTCTGCGACTCACGGTGGAGTTTGAGGCCATACCGGAGTGGAGATTCTCAGGGTAATGTCCAGTTCCTTCCGGAAGTCTCTCTGAGGTTTTGAATGGGCCTCTGAAGACGGTTTATGCCCATCGGCCTCTTGGTGCAGCATGTGACGTGGAGTTCACAGAGTCTGGGTTTGGAGGTAGAAGGTGAAAACGCAGGGAGAAGAAACAGGAGGTCGCTTTGTGCTGCTGTCTTGCTGGCTGTCCACAGTTTTGCAAATGAGGACTTCAGTCACCGTCCCAAGAAGAATTATTAGAGAAAAGGCAGGCGGGTAACTTTTTTCATTGAAAATGTAGTACATTCTGATTGTAGAGAATTTGGATACAAAGCATAAATCAGAAAGTGAAAGCAATCCCCAGTCTCTACCCAGAGATGGCTTGTGGCTAAAGGTCCAGGAGGGACTCCAGCGCACCCCACTGCAAGGTGAAAACCAGCAAGGGGCAGGAGGAGAGGCCACAGCAGGTAGGCCCTGGGGGAAAAAAACATCTGTCCTTGAAGTCGCCTCCAGCTGGGCATCTAGGGAGGGGGCAAGAGCCCCTGAGTGAGGAACCATTGCTCCGCCAGGTGGAAGTTCTACTCGTCAGTGCGCGGCTTTCCCCTCTGTCACTGTGGCTTTGGGGTCTCGGTGTTCAGTTCCTGGGTTAGTGCTGAAACTGGTTGGTAAATGCCACCCTGAGGACCAGCCACCCAGAGAACCTGCTACCTGTGAGGAACTGCCACCTGTGAGGACCAGCGCTCTGAGGACTACCTACTTCCCCTTCTCACCCCACGCTGGCCCAGCATCCCCTGTCTACCCAGTTCTCACGGCAAGCACAGCACACCTCTGCTCCCTGGGATCTATAGATTTTATTCCAAAGACTAGAAGTGGAGTTTCTGAGTCTTCCTGCCTCCTTCCTATTCAAACTGAGTGCCCACTCCTCATCACCAGAAGCCCCTGCGCCGTCCACTCTCTCTGCTCCCACGTGGAGAGCTCTCCCTCAGCTCCTCCTCTCCATTCAACTGAGGGGATGCAGGCCACCGCCCTTCCCCATCTCCAGATGCTGCAGATGGGCAGTACTGCGCATGTGTAATGTGTAACTATGAAAATAGAGGACTGAAAAGATGGAATTCAGAGATGCCATTGCATGTTTGCACACTGTAGCCAGATCCCAGCGTAACCGAAGGAGACCTGCAGGCTTGAGCGTCACAGGAGGAGAAGCCTTTCCAAACATACTCAGTGGTCCCTGCCCACGGGGTGAGGCACCTGCGCTGCCCTGTCCTGCCCGAGTCAGTGCCTGCGCTGCCCCACCTCCTCCCTAACGTTCAGATGAGCCTGTCTGTCCGCATTCTCCCTGGCCCACATGCACCAGGCTGGTCATTGCTGGGTGGACAGGGCATGCTTGTTGATGTAGAATTCAGCATCTGGCCCTCAACGCCATAGGTTTTCTGTCCTTGAGACCGCCTTCCCTTCCTCTGCTGGGTCAGCAGCAACAAAACTTCCCGGAGTCAGCACATCCCTTATTTGACCTGCTTGTTTGTCCTGTGTGGAGAAGATGACGACAGGAGGCACAAGGTGCAGCTGTGGCATCCCTGCTCGAGATGTCAACAGCAGTACTAATCACATGCCGTATTCTGTCTCCTGTGGCTTTTGCCTGCGTCACTGACACAGATTACAATCGAATAGAAGGTGGGGTTGGTGTGGAAAGGGAGATACACACAAGTTATGTTTTGTATTTTGGCAGTTTCTACTGGAAGAAAAAAGTTTTTGATATCTAGACTGATGTTTTTGAATTTTACAAATGTATGATTATAATGTAACTTTTTGTAGTTTCCTTGGTGCCTTTAGAAGGAGCTTTCAAATGTATTTCTGATACTGTGGTCTCATTACATTTGCAATATTGATGTAAAATAAATCATGGTAATAAGGATTTATCATACATGGAAACATCTTGATTTTTTCAAATGAAGTCACTTTATTTCCTTTAAAAATGTGTGCTGGTTAACTTACATGCTAAGACAGCTCTTTACCGTCCTAGGTCCATGGCAGTAACTAAGGTAAAAGTCAACATGGCGGAGCCAAGTCACAAGGGGGAGGGAGACTGACCAACTGGGCAGCACCCATGCTGTGGTCTGGGACTGCTTCCTCCCTCTACCTGCCAGCTTCTCTGTCTCCTGTCACTGAGGGTTAGGGGACTCTCCCAGGTGCCTTCGGGACACCTCAGACTTGACCTTTCCAGTGAGGGCAGACGCCCTTGCCACGTGTGTTTGGAGACCCTATGGGATCAGCCAGGCCTGGCCCAGGACCTGGTTATAAGCGTGTGGGAAGGGGCCAGGATCGTCAGGGCCCAGGCAGAGACCCCTCCCAAGGCCCAGAGATGGTGGTGGTTTCCTTCACCTGGTCAAAGAGCACCTCCAAAACAACTCGTTTCAGATGCCCTGGACAGAGCATGGATCTGCCCCTGCCTGCAGCATGTCACACCCTGGCCAGCCTCCTTTGGGGTCTTGAGACTCCTGTGTCCCTCACAGGGAGCCACCCCCTATTTGCTGGGCCAAACCCAGCAACTTCCTCAGTAGTGGCTGCCTGTTCTCCCCTGTGCCACCTCCCTGTCTTGTGCATGTTCGTCAGACTCACCTGTGTTGAGACCTGGGATGGAGGTCATTCACACTGTCTCATGACAACTATGCTCCTGTGGGGACAGATGGGCATGGTGGTCAATTCCAGACCCCCAAATGCACTCTTTAGGATGGAAGACACCCCAAGAGTGCTGCCTGTCACCCTCCAAAAGGGTCCTGCCATGTGTGTGCCTCAGTCCCCTTGTGGCAGCACCACCACGGGTGGGGGTTCAACAACAGACACATTCTGGGGCTGGACTCTGAGGTCAGGTTCTGGACAGTGGGTGAGGGCTCAGCTACCTCTTCACTGTGTCCTCATTGGTGGGTGGTGCCCACTCTGTGACATGTTTTCTAAAGGACACTTAGGGCCTAGTCCCCCTCCAAAGGTCTACCTCTGGACACCATCACCTTTGGGGTTTGGTTTCAGCATATGAAGTTTGTGGGACACAGACCACAGCCAAAGCCCACCAGCAGCCCTGGGGCTCACATTCCCACCAACACCGGGTGTTGTCAGACGCTTTGATTTTGTCCTTCGGAGGGCGAATGGTAGGCAGTTGTTTTATGTGTATTTCCTTCCTTTCATCATTCGACAGTAGTTGTTAAGTCCCTGGTGAACATCAGGCCCTGTGACAGGGCTGGGGACACACCAGAGATGGAAGGATGCAGACATTTGTCCCGTGCTGAAGCTGACACCCACGTGTGGGCACCCATGTGCATGGGGGGAGGGGAAAGAAGGGACCGCAGAACCACTAAGTTCTGTAATGCATCAGAAGGGGATGGGTGCCACACAGGTGGGTTAGCTGGGGTGGGGCAGGGGACAGCCTATGTGGCAGCTCTGTGGGCAAGGCCATGCTGGGTGGCTGTGTGTGAGCCAAGACCCGAAGCTGACTTGCAGGTGCAGGTACAAGAACAGCTCAGGCAGGTGCTGCAGGGCCCACAGGTTACAGGTAGGTCTGAGTGAGAGGGGATGGCAGGGCTTCGAGTGGGAATGACCTGGTCTGTGGTTTGACGGTTGTGAGGGCTGCAGGGTGGGAGGGGCCTCCCTGAGGATGCTGACCAGGCCTGGGGCAGCAAGACCTGGCTTCTTCCCTGCTCTCCTGCACACTTGCCCTCCCTGGGTGATTTGTGCTTGTCTTTGCTCAGGATAGCAGTGCCCCTCAGTTACAGATCGCTGTCTGCAGCTTGTTTTTTCAGTGAAGGATTTTTTAAAATCAGAATAGAGTTTAAGATTTTAGCATAGCAAATAGTTTCTTTCTGGCTTAGGCATTCAGCATCTTGATGACTTCGACAGTGCCTCTGACATAAAGCCCATTTTGTCTGGCACCAGCTTTGTTGGCCCCAACTGGCCACGTGCAAACTGTTTCCATGCCTAGCCATCCTGTTCATGTTTTCGGTTTCTCTCATTAACAGCTATTCTGCTGTTTTTAAATCCACTTGTGTTCTGATAATTGATATAGTTGAACATGTTTCTACTTTGTGTTCCAAGTTACATATGATCCTTTGGCATTTCCTCCTTTCCTACTGTCCCTGTGGAATTGCTGGGTGTCCTCTGTTCCTTTCCCCATTTGTTTGGGAATCACAACTCTATTTCTGTTTCTTCATTGGTTATCATGGATGTGCCTATTTAACAAGGTCCCAGTTGGAGCTAACCAAGATCTCTTCCCTCAGAACTGACAAGGGTCTCAGGACATTTCAGAACAGGCCACCTCACTCCTCTTACTTGTGCCAACGTTGGAGGGGCCTCTCTAGAAATGTTTCTGGTTTGCTTCTGCCAAGGGGTGTTTTAGTGAGAGCTTCTAGCCTGAGGAGGGTATAAACCCAAGTGAAGTACAGGCTCCTTGCTTTGAGTTCCTGGGTGCCTTCCTTAACCTCGGGATCCCAGTAACGGAAAGAAACTGGTTTTCAGGGTTGTCGTTTGTTTCCCCTGGTCCACTCTCACACTGATGCACCCTTTGAGCATCCTGGCCTTAGGGAGGAGTGTCAGAGTCCACCCGCTGGAGCTATGGCCCCACCTTGGGCATTAGGACTATGTCCCCCACCCCCTCTCCAAGGGAAGTTTTCACTCACCTCACTCTCCCCTCTTTGCTTTGCCACCCTGGTCATTTCCTGTGCTTGCTTGTGAATTCTGTGCATTTAAATAGGTGATTGCTACTTTTATTCAGTGTTTTATAGGGGGCATTTCAGTTATTTGGTTTGCAAAAAAAATCCAGAATTCAAAAAGGATTTTTAATCAATGTATTGTTTTTCTAGTTTTTAAGGATGAAAAAAATAATTTAACAAAGCATCCCTGGCAATGGTGGGGGGCTCACCCCTCCACCTTTCTGCCCTCCCCACTGTGCACCCAGGTGTGTGCATGTCTGTGGGATCACATGTGTGTGTGCAGGCGCCCATCCCGCCCACTGCTGCCCCACCTTCCTCCCCTCCAGATCTGCTCCCTGCCTGTCCAAGACTCCGCCCTGTTAGCACCATCTCCGCTGACTTCCAGGAGGTGCCCATCAGTACAGTCTAATAGTCGGTAACAGTGAAAGGTTCCCTTTTAAATTCGAGTTAAGGCAAAGTGCTTCTCACTACAACAGACAAGTCTGAAACCTGCCTAGTACATGTTTCTCCCTCCCTCCTCCCCTGGCTTCCTTTCCCGCTCACACCCTGCGACTCTCGCACGCAGCCAGCGAGGCAACTTCGTTCTCCAGACCCTCGGGCTCGGCCCACGGCCTCGCATTCAGGCATTCCCTGACCGCCAGTCCCAGGTGGGCTGCTCCTTTCTGATCTGTTGTACTCCCTGACGGGCTTAGTTCACGTCAGATTCCAGGGTGCAACGATGACAGCTCACGAGGAAAATGTCAAGTGACACGGAAGGTGTCGGGTGTCACACGTGACGCTCATTTACAAAACATCCGCCACATGCCAATCGTTGGTCTGGGGACGGGGCCCTGCCACACTGTACCGGGCGGACAGGTGTAGCCGATGAACAGGGAGCATCAGAGGTGGACGCCGTGTGGAGACACACACAAAATTGCTACCGAGGACGTGCGGGACAGCAGCGTGGTCAGGGCGAGTCCTGACGACGGGGTCCGGGAGGGAGAGAGACGGCCTGTGCACTGACAGGAGAGGGCTAAGGGCCCCACCCATCACAAGTCAACCCGCCAGAGGGGAAGGTCGCGTGAATCCTGGAAGCCTCCGCGGGTAGAGGCTGCCGTTGGGCAGGGGCGCCACCAGCCCCGCCCTTCCGGTCGTGCGGCCGGAAGCGGAAGTGGTCGCGAACCTCTCAATTCCGGTCGGGCGGCGGGCGGCGGCCGTACTGACGGTGAGGGGGATGCGCACAGGGGGCGGGGGCGGGGGTGGACGCAGACACGGGTTCCCGGGGGGTGGTCGCCGGCCTCCGTCGCTGTCCCTACCCGAGTTCGGACGGGCGGGCCGCGGCCCCGGAGGCGGGTGGCGCAGCCCTGGCAGCAGCCACAGCTGTCCCGTCACCCCAAATATGTTCGGGCCGCAGTCGTCATCTCCTCCGTTCGAGCGGGCGAGGTGTCGCCCCTGGTCTGGAGGCCCCGTCATGAGATGACCGTCCGGTTCCTAGGGCGCTTGGCGGTCCCCGAGAACGGCATTAGAGGCTGAGGCCGCACGTATCCCCGAGGCGCGGACTGACGCTTTGCGCACCTGTGGCCGCTGGCGACCCCTCCTTGTGCGACACTCCGCTGCATAGTGAAAATTGTACAGATGTTAATGTCACTGGCAGTGCTGGAAACATGTCATAGTGAAACAAAGCAAATACAAGGTTCTGTACGCAGGCGGATGTCAATTTCGGAATGCAAAGGAAAAACGGGAGCCTTGGCAGAAGTGCCTGCCCCTGGATGGCGGACTTAAGGCGGGGTTGCCTGTTCAGATTTTCTGCATTGGTGTCCATAACTTCATAATCAGAAAAGAAAGACAGTGGTTGTGGTTTAGTTCCATTTGAAAGAGAAAAAGCATATTATGTACAAGCAGAAGACTTACTTAACACGTAGGAAATCTTCCGCGGATTTCAGTGTTTTTCTGTAAGATGTGGGCATGGGGAATGGAAATTTTAGGGAGACGGCGGGTCTTTTTCATATCTTTGAGAAGCTGTGTACAGAAAACATGCATGGAAATCGAAGTTCAATGGCTGAAGTCAAGGGGAAGGACTCTTGTTGACCCCTCATTTGCCGGACACTCGCCAGCTCTCCCTTTTGGCTCAGTGACCAGGTGTCGGTGGAGCCGGGGTTGAAGGCAGGTTTGCTTGGTTTGGGAGCGTCTCTTTACTTTGTACCCAGCCATCTGCCCTCTCACCTTCATTTACTCGGCTCTGTTAAGTAGTGGGAAATGAATCTGGACGCTGCAGACAGTGGTGATTCTTGAGGGGTATTGTAGGATGTGTGCTGAGAGTTCAGCTGGGGTGGCGAGGTGTACTGTCCCTGTGCCTCCGTGTCCTCACTGAGTGGTTCTGGTGTAGCTGTCCCACTGGCATGGCCAAGGGGTGGTGTGACAGCTCCGGAAATGAGAAATTGTCCCTGTCTGGGCAAGAGAAATGCCTTGGAGACTGCTATCTGATATGCTGAGCGGTCTGAGGACCACATAGAGACATCTTCCATATGTTCATATCTTGTACCTGTGAGTGTCTCTGCTCTCCCTAAAGGTAGAACTTTCTCCACATTTGAGTTCTTAAGTTTTATATTTTATTATTAAGGGGTTGATGATCGTAGTTCAACGTTCTTTCAGGTTTACTGTAATCAAATGCTCTCCTTGTACGTCTACTATCAACAACTGACTATTGGGGCGGGGGGGTGTGAGTTGTGTACCTGATGTTACTACCTTGCTAACATACTTCCCCTCCTGTCCTCTCTCCCCGGTGCACACAGGGTATGTAACTCTAGCATGCCAGGTTCTGAGATTCCACCTGCTTTTTAACCATGAAGGAGACTGACCGGGAGGCTGTTGCAACAGCGGTCCAGAGGGTTGCTGGGATGCTTCAGCGCCCGGACCAGCTGGACAAAGTGGAGCAGTATCGCAGAAGAGAGGCCCGGAAAAAGGCCTCCGTGGAGGCCAGATTAAAGGTACGAGGCCAGAGAGGCCACCGGCACCTGCTGAATCCCCAGGCAGGACACAGTCATTTATCTTGAGTTTTAGGTTCGTAGCTTCATTATTGTAGTTTTCCTGAACTAGACTTAGTGATGATCTGGGAATCAGCAGAGCAGTGCATTCCCTTTACTTAGCGCATTCCTTCCAACAGTGTATTACCAATCAGTAGATTTATAAATACGATTGGAAATATTGAAAACACTAGAGGAACAATCTTTTCAAGCACCTGGAGTTTCCACTTAACTTTTTCAAAGCTTTTCTACAGAGTTCGTCCTGAGAATGTTTTGTGTAGATCGCTTCAGCGCATGCTGTAACAGGCTGACTGTGGGCCAGGTGTTCTGCTGGCCGTGGGGTAGGAGGGAGGAAGAGAGTTAGACACAGGTATTCAGACTGTGTGCAAATGGAGCAAGAAAGAAAATAATTCTTCTCCAGATATTTTATGATTTGGGTTGGCTTTCAACTTAATTCATATGAAAAGGGGAGGTTTCGTTAAAATATGCCCAGTCAGTATAGTTATAAAAATGTTAAAACCCTGGGCTGCCATGGTGACAGGCAGCAGAGTGCCTGAAAGGTGTCCAACCTTTTGGCATCTCTAGGCTGCACTGGAAGAAGAAGAGTTGTCTTGGGCCACACATTAAATACACAAACACTAATGAAAACTGATGAGCAAAAAAAAAGATTTTAAGTAAATTTACGATTTTGTGTTGGACTGCATTTATAGCCATCCTGGCTGCATGTGGCCCTCGGGCTGTGGGTTGGACACCCCTGGTTGAGTATTTGTCTTTGAGAAAAGTTAATTCTCACACTGATATGGCAATAAGGTCAGCTCTGCACTAGAAAACACTAGCATCCAGGTAAGGTAAGGGCAGCCTTGGTGGTACAGAATGAGGCCATTCGTTTGTACCAAGGAGGCATCCCAAAATCATGGATGGATTGGAAACAGCAGTTCCATATTAATTTTAAAGTGTGGACCTGCTGCATTTTGCCAGAATTTTAATCTGTTCTAGAAACGTGTGGGATTAACTAAGGATTATCAATAGTGACTTAGAAACCTTGTGCAGTCTTGTTAATTATTTCTAAATACAACTTAAAGGTGTTCCTGGCCTCTTTTGTGCTACATGGTCTTTCCCCTCTCTTCCACCTGTGTCCTCTGTCCTGCCCTTTCCCTTCTGACTGTACAGTTCACTGGGTGGCATGCCAGGGGTCCTGCAGAATGAGTCCAGCCTTATATGCACCAGCTCTGTACAGTGGGGCTGGCTCCCCTTGAGTGGAGTCTGGTTCAGGCTGAATGGCAGGAGACCCCTCATCTCTAAAGCTGATGAGCAAGTCCTGACAGTTTTTGCACTGAGATAAGGCCTATTAGGAAACTGAGAGACACCTGGGAAATCACGGGGGGTCCTTCTAAAGATACCACTTAAGGAGTGGCCATGGGACCTGAGGCACACCCACAGTGGCGTCCATTGCCTTCAGGTGGAAGGCTGGATGAGGGTTGTTGTGAGGTTTTCTGAAAAAGCTTTAAAAGGTATTGTTTTTTTCCACGGCAGCAATGAGAAAAGAAAGTTCTCTTGGGAATCAATTAGGTACTTGTTGAGTTTTACTCTCTTTTCTCTGGGTATTGACTCTTCCCTGCTGCTGAAATGGAATTTCTGTGCTTGCGGGAACTTCTCCTGGGAAGCTTTGTTTGTGGCTTCCCAGCACTGCTCACTGCCCACTTTCTCCCCCAGGCAGCTATCCAGTCGCAGTTAGACGGGGTGCGCACAGGCCTGAGCCAGCTCCACAACGCGCTGAACGACGTGAAGGACATTCAGCGGTCCTTAGGTGATGTCAGCAAGGATTGGAGACAGAGCATCAACACCATCGAGAGCCTCAAGGACGTGAAGGATGCCGTGGTGCGGCACAGCCAGCTTGCTGCCGCCGTGGAGAACCTCAAGAACATCTTCTCAGGTAGCTGGGCTGACAGTGGGGCAGGTGGGCGCTGCAGGCATCATAGGGCAGAGTGCCACTGGTGCTTATGCCTGTGGCTCTTGCCTGGTTTTCCTTGCTCTGTGGGTGATACAGAGCTGGTCCAGCTTCTGTGCAGTGTGTTTTGTAGACCTATTTCAGAGTGAGCAATAGGTGTGATTCCTACTTGCACAGTTAGCTTCTTATTTTGAACATGAGTGGAAATGATCAACTGAGCAAGTAAAAGCTAGTAGCTATGTGCTTGTCAGGACAGAGGCACAGGAGTGGGTAACTGAGCCACTGCTATGTGAGCTGTGTGCACTCAGCGGTAGGGTGGCTGTTGTTAGAGCAGTAGACCAGCTGGGACTCTGCCAAGTGCAGAAGAATAAAGATGCACCACACCTGTGAAAGGAGCGTATGGCCTGTGAGAGAAACAGCCCTGTGAACAGGACAGACAGGGAGTAATCATCAGAGGGAGAAGTGGTTAAGGAGAGCAGCAGTTCCCAGGAGGAGGAAGAGTATGCACAGGCCCAGGGCCTGGAGGACAGGTGTGCAGCACATTCTGGACTCTCAGTCTTATTTGGAACCAGACCCGGTGGAGGCTGTGGGGCTGGTGAGGGTGGTCTGGGGGCAGGAAGGTGTGGGAAGGACCCTTTCAGAGTAATCTCCCAACACCTCCATAATGGTAGGAAAAGTGTTCCAGGGCCTATTCATGGAAGTGTCAGCTGTCACCTAGGTGGGCTCCCTGTTGTGTTCAGCACAGCTTTCTCACATGATGCTGTGACGGGAGCTCCTCGTGTGCTGCCCCTCACCCCAGAGCCTGTCCCCCCCCCTTTGTCCCCTTGGCTCCGTCAGGTTCACCAGCATCCCAGCAAGAGTCCTGGGGGTGATCTGATCACTTCTCTGCCTTTGTCTCATGTCTGGTCTCTGAGTTCTTTCTCTCTTTCCCCAAACTCTGCCTGACCCCCAAGTGTAACCCAGCACAGCTCTTCCTACCAGCCTGCTGCTGTGAATCCATAGCACAGGAGGCCTTGTTCTTGCCACTTCGTACCCTGGTCATCTGTGTCCTGTTCTCGCACCTGTGTCTGATGGCAGCATGTTGAGTGCCTGGCCCCATTGCTTCGTGCGTGTTCATCTTCCTGGGGCCATGCTCTGGGTTGCTCCTTGTGTCCCCCCATTAATGGCGCAGCACTACCAACTCTGTGGTGGGTGCCTAGGAGGCAGCTCCCCCTGATGACTGCCGCCTGCCTGGAGCTGGAACAAAGTCCTCACACCAGGATGTCCTTCATTCAGCCAGTGCCTTCCTAGTTAATTTCCTCTTACACTTGCCTGTTGACTGGCAGCACTTTCTTCCACCTTGGAAAGCTAATGCTGAATGACCAGAACGTTTCTTTGCTCGAAAACGTTTATCCGCAGAAGTTGAAAATAATTTTATTCCCTTGATGAACAAATGTGCCTGTACTGTGTATATTTTTTATTAGGAGTGGATTTTTCCTGGGAGGGTATTGTGCTGGTTAGACTCCCCCCAGACTTTCCCCATCACCTGTAATTCAGTGGTGCTGCTCACGCAATGTTCCCCCCACTTTTTAAAAATGGAAGTGCATATAATACAAAATATACTATCTTCCCCATTTTAAGTGTACAGTTTTGTGGTTTTAAGTTCTTCCATATTGTGCCACTGTCATCACCATCCATCTTCAGAACTCTTCATCTTACAAAATGCACCTCTTCGTACAGTGCAGTATGTCAGTTGTGTCTCAGAACTGGAAGAAACCCTCCTGAAACTACACCCATTAAGTGATAGCTCCGCATCGCCCCTCCTGTCAGCCCGTTGCTATCAGAGGCCTATTTAGATTTTCTGTTTCTTCATGATTTAGTCTCAGTAGGTTGTGTCTTTCTAGTAATTTGCCGTTTCACCTAGGTTATCCAGTGCGTTGGCCTCCAGTTGTTCACGGCATTCTCTTTGTTTCTAGAATCGGTAGTAATGTCCCCTTTCGTTTCTGATTTTAGAGTGAGTCTTCTCTTTCTTCCTTAGTCCATCTAGCTAACGATTTGTCAATTGTGGTCTTTACAAAGAACCACATTCTGGTTTTGTTGATATTCTCTATTACTTTTTTGTTCTCTATTTTTTTATTTCTGCTCTGATCATCATCATTTTCTTTCTTCAGGGTAGCTTTGGGTTTAGCTTATTATTTTCTAGTACCTTAAGTTGTAAAGTTAGGTGGTTGATTTGCAATCTTCTTTTTCAATGTGTCTATAGCTGTGCACTTCGCCTTTAGCACCGCCTCTTTGCACCCCGTAGGTTTTGATATGTGTTACTCTTTTCATTTGTCCAAAGTATTTTCTGATTGCCCGTGTGGTTTTCCCTGACCCACTGAGTAAGAGAATGTTGTTTAATTTCCTCAAATTTGTGAATTTTCATCTGTTAGGGTTGCTAATTGTATCCATTATGGTCACAAAAGATGCTTTGTGTGATTCCTGTCTTTCAAACTCCACTGAGATTTAATTTGTGGTCTAACCTATGGTCTGCCCTGGAAACCATCTCATGTGCACTTAAGAAACTGTGTGTGCAGTTGTTGTGTACTGCACTGTATATGTCTGTTAAATCTAGTGGTTTATTGTGTTCCTTAAATCCTCTATTTTCTTCTGTCTGATTTTTCTAGCCATTGTGTGAGTGGTGTATTGAAGTCTCCAACTATTATTATAGAACTGTGTTTCTCCATTGAGTTCCATCAGTTTTTTCTTCATATTTGAGTATTTTAATGGTCTCTCATTAGGTGCATAAATGTTTATGATTGTTATATAGCCTTGTTGGATTGAGCTTTTTATTAATATATGCTATTTTCTTTGTCTCTTGTAATTTTTTAAAATTTCAGTATTTTGTCTGGTATTAGTATAGGCACCCCTGCTCTATTTTCGTTACTGTGTGCATGGAATATCTTTCTATCCTTTCATTCTCAATCTATTTATGGTTTTGGATATCAAGTGAGTTTCTTGTAGACAGCATAAAGTTGGATTGTGTGATTTTTACCCAACTTTTTACTCCATTTACATTTCAAGTAATTACTGATAAAGAGGGAAAATTCTGTCATTTTTCCATTTGTTTTCTATATGCCTTAGAGCTTTTTTATCCTTTATGTTCTGCATTATTGTCTACTTATGTGTTTAGTGGGTGTTTTTGTGCTAAAACATTTTAATTCTTTTTTCTTTTTGTGTATATTCTATAGCTGTTTTCTTTGTTGTTCCCATGGGATTACATTTAACATCCTAAAGTTATAATACTTTAAATTTATGCAAGCTGAACTTCAGTGACATAAAAACTCTGCCTCTGCAACTCTGTCCTCTCCTCCTCTCAGTTACTGATGTCACAGAATTACATATTTACACATTGTGTGTCCAAAAACATAGATGGATAGCTGTTTTAATGCATTAGTTTCTCAAATTATGTATAAAACAAAATGTAGAATTATAAACCAGATATACAGCAATCCTAGCTTTGGACTAATTTTTTTTTATTTTTTCTAAATGTATTAGTCTCTTAAATTATGTAGAGTAAAAAGTAAAGTCACAAACCAAATTTACAAAAATAGTAGCTTTTACAATTACCCATCTGTTTATCTTTACTGAGATAGTTGTTTCTCCACACAGCTTGAAGTTAGTGCCTAGCATCCCTTCATTTCACCTCATAGGACTCCCTGGAGCATTTTTGGTGGGGCAGGTCTGGTGGTCATGAGCTCTCTCAGCTTTTGTTTGTCTGGGTATGTCTTAATTTCTCCTTCACTTCTGAAGTATAGTCTGGCCAGATACAGGATTCTTGGGTAACAATTTTTTTGTTAACATTGAATATAGCAGCCCACTGTCCTTTGTCTCCAAAGTTTCTGATGAGAAATCTGCTTACAGTCTTATTGATGATCTCTTGTATGTAACGAGTTGCTTTTCTCTTGCTGCTTTCAAGACTCTTTCATTGTCTTTGGCTTTCAGCAGTTTGAAGGTCTTAGTGTGGGTGTGAGTTTTTTTTCTACTTGGAGTTTGTTGAACTTTTAGATGTTTATATTGATGTATTTCATCAAATTTGGGAAGTTTTTTACCATTATTCCAATAACCTCTCTTCCCCTTTACCTCCCTTATCTTCATCTAGGATTTCCACAGTGTGCATGTTGGTCTGCCTGGTGGTGTCCCAGAGGTCCCTTCAGCTGTGTTCACTCTGTAGTCATTTTTCTTTCTGTTTCTCATACTAGATAATTTCTGTTGTGTCGTTTTCAAGTTTACTGATTCCCTCTTGTGCCTGCTCAAATCTGTCTTTGAATCCCTGAATTAAAATTTTAATTTCAGTTATTATTCTTTTTAGCTCCTAAATTTGGGGGCAGGGGTTCTTTTAATTTTTTATATTTTAATATATATTTCCATTTTGTTCATTTGTCATTTTCTTAACTTTCTCCATGTCTTCCTTTAGTTCTTTGAGCATATTTAAAGCTTGTTTTATAGCTTTTGTGTAATAAATTTCCCATCTAGTCTTTCTCAAGAACAGTTTCTGTTCCCTATTGTCCTGCAAGTGTTCCAGCCTGGGCAGGTTCACATGGGATTTGGGCAGACAGAAGAAAATACGAGGAGCCGTAGGGATGTCTGACATGCCTTTATTCCGGGGTGGGGCAATCCACGTGCACCACAGGCTGCGAGTAGCACCGCAGAGAGTCCCTACTGCCTTATGTGCTAAGTGAACACAAAGCCGGCGGGGTGCCAATAGCTGACCTTCTGGTTATATAACAGAGCTTGATTCTGCGCATGTGGGCCCTACTCCAGGGTGTATGAACACTGCTAAGTCATAGTTGCCTGGACATCTGGGTGATGGAGCCTGACTGACTCCATTATCCCTACATCTATATCATTGTATGCCTTGTGATTCTTTTGGTTGAACACTAGACATTCGAATTTAATAATTAGGTAACTCAAAATCAGATTCTCTTCTTCCCCAAGAATGCTGATTTTTGTTTATTGTTTTTGATTTTTTTTATTGTTATAGGCTGTCTGTGCTGAGGATCAGCCTGAGATGTAAACTTAAGGTCTTCTTGAGCCTTTTCTTAGCCTGTGCCTTTCCCTGAGCCTATGTAGTCGCTTTCTAAACTTCCCTTTATATGAGGTTGCCTATGAATGCTCTAGTCTTTAAACATCTGGCTTCCAAAAGAGAAAAATGAAAGAGGTAATAAGACACTGGTCCTGTAAGTCCTCTGGATGTCACTTCACCTAGTTGGGGAGGGGCTTACAACAATAAGGGGGGCTTGCAACAATGGCACCCGCCTTTGTGTCTGCACCTCTGTGATCAGAAGCACAGCAATCAGCAAGTGGAGCACAGATCCCCAATATTTGGAGGTCAAGGCCCCTTTTTGCTACTCTGGCTCCTGCAAGCTGTGTGTAAGCTGCTCTGGAAACGTGTGGCAACTGGGGGACAGTAGCTGCTGTTGTGCTGAGAGCTGAAATTGACCAAAGTTAACTGCAATTTTCTGTCCGAACCTTCCCTTGGAAGTTGCAAGCCTTCAGTAGACTCTGGGGTTCCATGATAGTTACATCAGACAGATTCAGCACAATTATCCAGATAGGAGGGAGACAGATTCTTGGTGCTTCCTCCTCTGCCGCCTTCCCAGAACCCTGCACAGCCTTATGTGGGTTTTTACAGTGCCGTCCTGTGCCTTTTTTCCCAGTGCCAGAGATCGTGAGGGAAACCCAGGACCTCATAGAGCAAGGGGCGCTCCTGCAGGCCCACCGGAAGCTGATGGACTTGGAGTGCTCCCGGGATGGTCTGATGTACGAGCAGTACCGCATGGACAGTGGGAACACTCGTGACATGACCCTCATCCACAGCTACTTTGGGAGCACGCAGGGGCTCTCTGACGAGTTGGCCAAGCAGCTGTGGATGGTGCTTCAGAGGTCGCTGGTCACTGTCCGCCGTGACCCCACCTTGCTGGTGTCAGTTGTCAGGATCATCGAAAGGGAAGAAAAGATTGACAGGCGCATACTTGATCGTAAAAAGCAAACTGGCTTTGTTCCTCCGGGGAGGCCCAAGAATTGGAAGGAAAAGATGTTTGCCATCTTGGACAGAACTGTAACTACCAGAATCGAGGGCACGCAGGCAGACACCAGGGAGTCTGACAAGATGTGGCTCGTTCGCCACTTAGAAATTATAAGGAAGTACGTCCTAGATGACCTCATTGTTGCCAAAAACTTGATGGCTCAGTGTTTCCCTCCCCATTATGAGATTTTCAGGAATCTCCTGAGCATGTACCACCAGGCCCTGACCACACGGATGCAGGAGCTTGCATCGGAAGACCTAGAAGCAAATGAAATTGTGAGCCTGTTGACTTGGGTCTTAAACACCTACACAAGGTAACACTAACCTTGCCTCTTGTGTCTTCTCTTATGTAGAAACTAACAAAATCATACCGACCTTCTCTAAACAGCCTCTGTGGCTTTGCTCCAGTCAGGTGCTCGGTGCCCGCAGGCATTATTTTCTGGTTGATGAAAGTCGTCTCTCTGTGGGGGCTTGTCCTTGAGGTCGGGCCCCAGCCTCTGCTCTTATTTTTGGGTGGTGCCTCTGCCCCTGACATCCAGTCCACACTGACCAGTTCAGGCTGCACTTTCCTGTGGTAGTAAGTGTCACTATGCACTAACCCACTTTCTCCTCAAGGTGACACTGAGCAGGTGGTTTCAGTGGACAGGTGAGGGCACTTGGGCCCAGGAGGCCCTTCAGAGTCACGGTGGTTGGTGAGGAGACACCCTCACTCCTTCCCCAGATTTGGATTATTTTTTCTCACCAGTATGGTGGTAAGTTCAGTTGTCCTTTTTGCACTTCAGCCTTGGGGCTTTGTCACTTCAGAGACGAGACAGTGGCTGGGTACTGGGAAGTTCTTGAGGATCAGCTGGCTGAGAGGAAGACACATGGTTTTGTGAATAGAAAACACTGTTAAGTACTGTTTCGGAATTTTTTTTTTAGTCTTGTCACTAGTGTGTAGAAATTGATTAACCCTCTTGTTCTAGCAGTAAGGTTTTGGGATTGTTTTGTTTTTGGTAACAGCTTATAATAGAGAATGTGTACATTTTCAGTGCAGAAAAATATAAAGAGAGAGGCAATATCTCACCTTTTTAATGATGATCCTCGTGGCCGCAGCTGTGGTCGCCTCCTGTGTGCTGCTATCACACAGTCCGGGAGCCCACGGCTGCCATGGTCGCCCCATCTGGCAGGCATCTCTGTGCATCCTTGGCCTGTGCGTGTTACCCGTGAGGATGACACTGTGATGACTGTCTTCCTTTTGTACGTGAGGGAACTGAGGCACGGAGTAATGTGCCCATTCACACAACCGGCGAGTCAAGTGTAGAGCAGGGTTCTAATCCGGACCCTGGGCCCTCGCCCGTGCTCCAGCCACCCGGCCATGGGGTGTGTGTTTGTGTGACGTGCTGCGTTTTGTGTGTTGATTTTGTTTTTCACTCACTATGTTGTAAGCACTTTTCTGTCTTGGGTAGCTTCCTGTTGTCTTCCCATTCCATCATATTGGACTTCATCATGGGAAGAATTGAACTGCTTTTGTATTGCAAGCATTTTCATGCTGAATTAAAATTCTTAGTGGGGGAGCACCATAATCTGGGTTAAGTAAATAGTCTTTTGACATTGGCATAACTTTATGAAGTGCCATTTTATTCAGGAAGACCTTGGATTTCTTATAGAGAGTGGACTAGTGTCATTTAAATACACATTTAGAGCTCTGGCCAATGTAGCTCAATTGTTTGGAGCATCGTCCTGTAAAGCAAAAGGTCACAGGCTCGATTTCTGGTCAGGGCACATACCCCAGGTTGCGGTTCAATCCCTGGTTGGGGTGCGAATAAGAAAGCAACCAATTGATGTTTCTGTCTTGCATTGATGTGTGTGTGTGTGTGTGTGTGTGTCTCTCTCTCAAAAAAAAAAAAAACAACTGAAAAAATGTCCTCAGATAAGGATAAAAATAAATAACCACACACACATGTAGGGAATGTAGTATAAGGTATGTGAATTTTCTGAGCAGTTGAACCTTGGACCTTTAAGAACCCAACCACATACATAGGTATTAACTGTTTTTTAGGAAAACTATTTTTCTGAAACTTAGTCTGTATCCCTGCCTTCTTAAGCATGGTAGACTGGATACAGTGGCTTTTTCCTTGCTGACTTGAGTTTCATTATGGATGTCACGTGTTCTCTGCACTAGAGATTATTCTGTTTCATAAAACATGTCTCTTCGCCACCTCTGATTTGCCCCTGGTCTTCTATGGGAGGAACTGCAATGCAACAAACAGATCTCTCCCTCACAGAGCTTCTTTCCAAAGGGGGCCTCCAGTACCTTGTGACATGGGGGCACAGCAGCTCTTTGGCCAGTGCCTAAGGCCCTGCCTCTCCTCCTGAAAAGAAGTAGCAATACTTAACGGAGAATTTTCTGTTTCCTGGTTCTTAATCTTTCTCATTCCTGGGTTTTCCTATAGTACAGAGATGATGGGAAACGTGGAGCTAGCCCCGGAAGTGGATGTTAGCACCCTGGAGCCTTTGCTTTCTCCAAACGTGGTCTCTAAGCTGCTGGAAACGTACATGTCAACGCTTACTGTGAGTAGAGCAGCATGTGTTCCCAGAACAGTGTGTCTAGTGCCCAGACGCTGCATCAGGTCTCTGCATGTCGACCTGGAGCCAACGCCAGTAGGCAAAAGAAGGAAGTGAGATCCTGCCTTGACATTGGCCTCCTAAGGATGCGCAGGCTCTCTTTTTGGGAAATTGGGTCTTGAAACATACATTTGCCAGTTAGATGAGAGGAGTGGCCCAATCTCTAGCCCTGGATCTGGAGATTGTCTGCAGCATACATTCCACAGGTATGGAAACCATCTCTGGTTGGAGGAGTGAGCCTGTCCTGACCCCAGTGGACTGACAAGACCGTAGGAGGTCCTGCTGATGTGTGGTGGTGCCTGGCAGCCACTTAGCATTGAGCCTGGGGATGAGAGGGTGGCAGTTAGGGCACCAAATGCAGCCCAGCGACCCCTAGGCAGTCTCAGAGTGAGATGAGGAGGTCAAGGTCTGCTTCCTGCCTGCTCACCAGACAGCGTTCTGACATGCAGAGGCCCACGCCGTGGAAGCAGGGAGGTGGCTCTGTGCATATGAGGTGAAGGTGCTGGTGTCCTGTGTTCCACAGACAGGCCTGACTCAGCCTTCCGTGTACTTCTGACGAAGCTGACCAAAAGCATGGAGGCTGGCGGGGGCACTGCCACTGTGGAGTTGGCTCTTGGGATGGCTTTTGTGGTGTTCCCTTGCTTGGGAACAGGAATTCCTGGGGTACTGTTTGGTTTCTGCAGCTGTACCAGTGAATCCTTGGCTCAGAGGGCATATTCTTTCTCCCTTCTTCTGCTGCCAAACTTCCTTAGTCAAACATCGTTGCCTGGTTGCAGAAAGCTCTAGAAACAGACAAGAAAGACTGGATAAAAGAGACTGAACCTGAAGCTGACCAAGATGGGTACTACCAGACGACACTTCCAGCCATTGTCTTCCAGGTACCATCTGTGGATTCTGAGATTCACTTCTACTAACAGGGTCTGCGGGTTTTACAAATGAACGCAAAGTGCCTCATTTCACAGTGAAGATAGAAAGAACTTTGCCTTGTCTCAGGTCCTTCTCTCTCTGGAGCTGAAGAAATTGAGGCTTGTACCTGCCAAGTAGATCTGCTCAGGGTCACTTTAGTTTTCCTAATCCTTTTGCACTTGAACTGAATTCTGTGTTATTTGAGTGTAACACTTGGATTTGAGTTTGCTGGTTTGGAGTTTCCTGATATTGTAAATGCCTTTATAAATGCCACAGAATTGAGTCTAACCTGAGGGAGTTGGGAAGAGTCCCTTAGAGTTTAACAATAATCAGGCATTCTTACAGATAATTTACTTTTGAGTGCCTGGCCGCCTGCTAGTATCCCCCAGTGTCCTTCCCTTTCCTCCAGCCTGTACAGCTCTTTTCAGTTGAGTGGCTGACAGTAGGGGCCTGAGCCCTGTTGGAATATTCACATGGCGCTCTGTCTGCTGAAGGTGCTGGGGCTCTAGCCTGCAGAAGTGGGTGCTGCTGGTGTTTTTCTCCAGGTAACACTTAGTTAGCCAGATTGGTCCTCACCCTTTCTTTATTTTCATTGTTTATTTTCGCTGACATCATGACAGCGCATTTGCAACAAGGACCTGGGGTGAGCTCTGCCTGCTGGCTCTTCTGTCTTTTCAAGTTCAGTTTCCCTCAGCTCTAATATATGTCCTAATTCTTCTTAAGAAATCCACATCACTAATCACAGTGCAGCACCATGTCACCTCATGGGCCCCCAGCTCCCTGCCAGCTTCCCCTTCCAGGAGACCCGCCCATTTGCAGACAATTAGGAAATGATTCACTTGTTTTGTTTTTTTTACCCGGTGAGAAAGTTGTTTGTTTAGCTAACTTTATTTTTCACATGGTTTCATTTTTTTTCTCTGAATTTGTACTGTCCTAACTACCAGTTAGCAGATGGGGTTTTCTATGATGGGAAACCTGTGCTCTTGTGAGTTTGTTCGAATTCATCCGTTCTCCCATTTTTAGATGTTTGAACAGAATCTTCAAGTTGCTGCTCAGATAAGTGAAGATTTGAAAACAAAGGTACTCGGTTTGTGTCTTCAGCAAATGAATTTCTTCTTAAATAGGTATGTATTTTTGCCAGTGTGCTAATTTAGAAAATATATGTTTTTAAAAATTAGAAGCAAAAATATGTTGGTCCTGATATGCCTTATATTAAAGAATTTAAGCCTGTGTTGACTGTAGTCACCTTATTTTGTTATTTAGAAAGGCAGCCTTTCCTTGTCACCTCCTGTTGAGTGTTTGTCCCCAGCCCCCTGAAAACCCAGACCTGGTCTGTGACACCCCCGCAGTGCTGTCAGTGCGCCGCAGGATTGGAGTCAGAGCTTCTCCCAAGATGCTTGTCCTTCCTGTCGTCTGAGTTTCTGTGGTGGGGAGGCCAGCTCTGGGAGCCGTGGCTCCCACCTCTGGGAGGCATCCCCGGCAGAGCCAGCCCTGGATGGGGGAGCAGAGGGACTATACCTCCAGGACACCTCCCTCCCTTGGAACTGTTCATGAGGAAGATTTTTAAACCTGTGCAAAAGTAGAAAGAATGACATAAAAAACTGTTTACCCATCATCCAGGTTCAAAAACTGTCCCTTTAAAGCTACCCCTTGCGTCATGTGGCCACCCACCTTCCTCCTTTTCCCCCCGTGCTCTTTCTCTGCTAAAGTCACTTTAAAGAAAATCCCAGACATTGTGGCATTTCCCCTGCATTCTCTACCCTAACTACAGTGCCAGCAACCCTCATAAGACTTGTGCAATCACTCCATGGGGCCATCTGACACCAAGTTTGTATTTGGGCTTTCCCAGTGGCCGCACACATATCTCTTTATTCTACATGTGGTTTTTCGAGTTCTCAGGTCTGTGACACAGGAGAAGAGTCCCTTCCCCTCTGTAAGCCACTGGCTTGTGGAGAGTGCACATTGTTCTGTAGAGTGACCAGCATCCTCCAGCCCAGGTCTCAGATTGCTGTCTGCCCACAACCACAAGTTTTCTCTAACGGCTCGTGGGATTCCCCATATTATTGTTCTGTGAGAACCCTGCACAGGTGGTGTATGTGTTCCACATGGCAGCACATCAAGAGGTGTGTGTCCTTCTATCCTGTTTGGCTCAGCGCCAACAGTCAGGCCCCTCAGAGTTCCCATTGGCCATCCATCTGGGGGACATGGCCTGAGTTAGTCATTTCGCTAGAGGAATGAGGTGGGATTCTTCTGTAAAGAGGAAGTTTTCCTCGTTCCCTTAGCCATTTGATTACCTGACTGAACCATGCTTTGGACAGAAAGGTAGAGTAAATACTGAATAATTTCCCTTTAGTTGCCAATTTTCATTTTGGTTCTGTTTTAAGATAGCGCGTTGTACTGTTCTATTCTACTCCTGTACATGTCTGAGGATCTCCATAATTGGTTAAAAAAATAAAACGTGCAGCCCTCTCAGTTGTTTGTTTTTGTGGCATCTAAAGAGTCTCAATTATTTTTAATTTGATTTCTTAGGGAGAGTTTCAGAGAGGGACATTTTATCCAATACTTGATAGTGGTCCCGTTGTATAAATTTCTAGGCAAATTATGTCAGAAAAAATAAAATAATACTTTCCCAATGACTCATAATCAAATATTTCACAATATTTATATAATCAGAATAATGAACCCTATTTCAGAGAGTAGATATGAAATTAATTTTTAATAATTCATTTAAAATGACCAATTTTTCTGTTCTTTTATTAGTACAGAACATCCAAATTTTCTTTTTTTGTGTTAAAGACTCATCTGGTCAAGCATTAGTGATGTAAACCATATATTACGAGTGATGTCAGTGTGATATGTGAAACACCTGCAGGTTGTTCTCTGACAGTATTTGCTGTGGGTTGTGTGTCCGCAGATACAAAGAGGAAGCTCAGCTATATAAAGAGGAGCACCTGAGAAACCGGCAGCACCCTCACTGCTATGTCCAGTACATGATCGCCATCATCAACAACTGCCAGACCTTCAAGTAAGTGACTGTTAGGGATAAAGACAGGCATGTAAGGACACTCAGCCGCCTCACTGAGCCTCACCTCTTCCTTTGCAGAGAATCCATAGTCAGTTTAAAGAAGAAGTATTTGAAAAATGAAGGGGAAGAAGGGATGTCTCTGAGCCAGCCGAGCATGGACGGGATTCTGGACGCCATCGCGAAGGAGGGCTGCAGCAGCCTGCTGGAGGAGGCCTTCTTGGACCTGGAGGTGAGGCACTCTGACTGTGCGCCTGCCTTCATTCTCAGTCACAGTAAATGCGCTGTGGCTTTTCCATGGCGTGGTGTGCTCTGGGCAGTGTCGGTCTCAGTTTTGGTCCCGCTGAACCACGGGATAGACACTCCCAGTAAACATTAGTGGGTCGCGGCCTAGAGCCATGTCACAGGAAGACTGTTGTATTCCTTAGCAGAATCTTGATGGCAAAGAAATACAAACATAAAAAATACTGTTTGTCACTTATCAAGATGGCAAGGATTGCAAACGTATTATTGAGGGCATGAGCAAAGGGACAGTCTTAGGTTCTGTGGAGAATGTGAATTGTGCAGTTTTTGGAGGACAGTTTTGAGACAAGTGATTGAGGTTTTAGTTTGCATACTTTTTGAGCAATTCCACTTATAAGAGTTTCACCTGCGGAAGAGTACACATTCACTGCAGCATTGTTTTTAATTGCAAAATGTGAAAAATTTTAAATGTCCATCAGAATAGGGAGGGTAAATTACAGAATATTTGTATAATAAATTCAGGTTGGTGCAAAAGTGTTATTTTTGTGTATTAAAAATGACAGTAATTAATAAACAATGATACAAGAATAAACTTTTACACACAACTGTACACCTACTTTTGCCCAACTCTGTATATGTCGTCATTAAAGGTGAAATGTATACACACAGATACCTGCATATCTCACAGGTGCATGTGGTCTGAGTCCTGTGTGGTTAAAGTACACACTTACGGGTCACACACCAGTAGTACTTGTGATTACCAGCTGCTGTCACTTACAGCACATCAGGTGGATGTGCAGTGCCCCCCTCCCAATGCCAGGATCTCAGTTCAAAGTGATGTTTTCTGTGGTCTGCTTTTTAGCCACATCTCTGTGATCTGATGACAAAAAAGTGGCTGTTGGGATCGAATGCTGTAGACATCGTCTGTGTCACCGTGGAAGACTATTTCAATGATTTTGCCAAAATTAAAAAGCCGTATAAAAAGGTAAGAGTGTGGGGCACAGTCGCTGGTGTGAGCTCACCCGCATGCTGGAGCCCACATGGCATCTTGTGTAGAGTTCAGTGTCAAATTAGTTCTGTGAGTGGAAGTTCATAGGTGGTTTTATTAACCCAAGGCCGGAGACATCAGTGTCTAAAGATAAGATGGAGGTGGTGGTGGTAGGGCCTCTGAGTGAAGACTGAGACCATCATCTGGCTTTACTGCCTCCTGACACCCCACTAAACCCACATTGACACATGGCAGCAGACCCAAACCCCTGTGGGTGGTGGGGCAGTGGCCGTGCCTCTGATGAGATGACAGGGAGAAAGGGAAGTCCTCTGTCCAGATACCCATCAAGACACATTGGCTGCTGGACTTCCTCCATTCCACAGAGGTCCCATGATGACACGGAGCTCCTGTGTTAGTTGCTGTCTATGCCACCATGTCCTCATCCAGGGCTAGGGCATATTTTTCATGTGCATCCAGCCTTGTGTAGTTTTTGCTGTTGTTATTAAAAGCTTAATTTGGCCATGACTGGTGTGGCTGAGTACATTGGGCATCATCCTGTGGAGCAAAGGTCGCTGGTTTGATTCCTGGTCAGGGCACATGCCTGGGTTGCGGGCCAGGTCCCGAGTTGGGGGCTGCATGAGAGGCAACTGATCGATGTTTCTCTCACACATCTATGTTTCTCTCCATCTCTTTCTCCCTCTCTTCCCCGCTCTCTGAAAATAACTAAATAAATTTTTAGAAGTTCAATTTGTAAAATCAGGCTTTGTAACTTTTTTTTTTTTTTACAGAAATGAAGTGGTTTTGATATGTTGACCTCATATCCAGACACTTTGTAAAACTAACTGTTCCTAGGATTTGTCTCCACATCTTTGCAGGTCTCTAGGCAGACAGGTGTTTTATCCATGAATATTGACATTGTGTGTGTTCACTTCTGGTCCTTGTAGCTTTTATGTCTTCTCCATGTCTTGCTGTGCTGGGCACACAGTCCAGTGGGCATCTGTGTCTAATTCCAAATTTTAACAGAAATTCCTCTTACTGCCATTAAAGGTAGTACTTGCAGGAAGACCCAGGCGTTTTAAGTCCACTTGATTGATGGGTCCTTCACAGCAGTCAGGAGGCTCTGGTGTTTGAGGTTCGGTGGGACCAGCCAGCTCTGGTCATTATTGAATTTATTGTTGCTTACACAGTTTTTAGTTCTAGTTTTTATTCCTTTAAACATTTTTTGTGTTGATTTAACTGTTGATGTCTGGGGTCTGTGTGTGGAGTCCTCGGGCCGGGAGCTTGTTGTCTCTGCGGACTCCCAGTCTTGGTGGCTTGTCTCCCAGTGTGAGTGATGCTCATGCCTCACATGAGAACGTCTGCTTTCCCGAGAGCCTGGGCTGTTGGACTGGCACACAGCCCTTTGACCCATGCAGGTGGTGGGTGCTATCTTGCTTGTCTTGTTTGGGGTCCTTGGGGTCCCTCTCCCTTTGGCACAGGGAGCAGAGCACCCAGCCTTCCCAGGTAGGCACAGCTGTTTGGTATGGAGCTATGATGCCACTCATCACATCAGTGCAGCTTTATTTACGTGGTTGTGGGATGACTGTCTGGTACCCATGTGCCACTGGGGGTGGGCTCGGGGAACAGGGTCTATGCTGCGTCCACACGTGTTGTGGAGAGAACCATTGCCTTCTCTGACGCTTCCTCAGATAGATGGCCTCGAGGTTCCTCCTTCCTCTGAAGCTCTGTCACCGTTTTCCTGGTCATTAAACAGGCATCTGTGGATGAGGCACGATGTGTGTGCTTCATGCACGTCTGTCCTTTGGAGCCTGTCCACTTGTGAGGGCCAGAGCTGGGGCCTGGCCCAGGGTCCCTAGTTTCCCTACTGACCCCAAACTCCGGCCTGAGAGTGAAGTGCTCTGAGATGCATGCAAGATGAGACAGCTAGAGGAGCTGGCTGGGTTACCCAGAGCAGTGAGCATGAGGCCCGTGAAGGGGTCTGGGAAAAGCACATGCTATGCTGGCATACCTGGCAGGAAGCCGTCCTGCAGTGATGTCTGCTGCTAGAAGGACATGTTGTGTGAGGCTGCAGGCAGGCCTTCTGTGGGGACTTTATTCTGTTTGCCCTCTGGAGGGACAGTCAGCATCTGAGGTGCAGGGTCAGCTCCGTGGGTACCTGCCTGCATGGCTCTTGCTTGTGCTGGGCTCTGCCTGTGTAATTCCTTTTCACCATTGAATTTTAGGGAAACAGAGTGAATACTGCTATGATTTTCTAAAGTAAAAATTATGATTAAAAGTCACAGATGTGCTTATTTACTTACTCTAAAGTCCTGCCATTTGTATTGATGGGAAATGGGAAGGAATTTGCTCTGTTCGCATGTCGACGTAGATTTAAATGGAAGTCCATGTGTCCGCGGGGCTGACGTGTCTCTGCTCCTCAGCGGATGACGGCCGAAGCACACCGACGCGTGGTGGTGGAGTACCTGCGGGCTGTCATGCAGAAGCGCATCTCCTTCCGCAGCCCTGAGGAGCGCAAGGAGGGAGCCGAAAGGATGGTCCGGGAGGCCGAGCAGCTGCGCTTCCTGTTCCGCAAGCTGGCATCTGTGAGTGCCACTGGCTCCTGCCCTTTCGGAGTTACTGCCACTAATACATATCACTGTGGCTTCTTTTCCAGTTTCCACCCATAGGACAGTTCATCAGGATCAGTCACGTCAGAAACCAAGTGACTGATTCTTGTTTCCTTTGTAAACAGGAGAATCTGTACAGATCTGTCTGACCTGTGGTTGGGGCACATGTGCTCAGGGCAGTAGCTTCTAGACTTCTGGTGTCAGCATGTAACCAGACTTCAGCTCTGAGACACAATGCCCATACATCCCTTCTTTCATGAGGGTCTGAGCTGACTTCATGACCCACCCAAACCCCCAGCCCCATCTCTGTGCTTAGTGCTCCCATGGGAACAGCCTTCTGTGGGAACCTGCCTTGATGTTTACGTGGCAGGAGGGAATAGGCTGGCCAGCCAGGCATCCTCAGCCAGAGAGGGGGTTTGAGAGACTCTAGCCTATGTATGGCTCGAGGTGTGGTGGTGCTGCATGCTGCTCATGACCTCTACCCTCACTTCTAGGGATTTGGCGAAGAAGTGGATGGGTACTGTGATACTATCGTGGCCATTGCAGAAGTGATTAAGCTGACAGATCCGTCCCTGCTCTATCTGGAAGTCTCGACTCTGGTCAGCAAATACCCAGATATCAGGTAATGGCCTCCTGTCTCAGCTAGAGCTTGGGGAGCAGAGCAGCAGGATCATTCCGAGAGTCCTGGGTTTTAGGTGTGACCCTGAGGGGTGATCGTGCAGCAGCTCTGGGCTCCTTCGAGGGTGAGCTGTGCAGACAACAGTTGCAGACAGAGTGGGCTTCTGAGAAAGATAGAGGACAAGCCTGCATTTCAGGTGCCCTCTGCCAGCCCTGTTCGTGTTCTTCCCAAGTGTCAGTGTGGGTGGGGCCGGGCTGGGACTCGATGTGGGTGGGAAGGTGGCTGAGCACAGTGGTGTTAGGAAGTGTGCCTTGTGCTGTGGTGGACTCAGAAAAGGGAGCCTGTGTGCTGCACTTGGCCAGGACACCTTCCAGCCCTCCTGGGGAAAGGGGCCTGCCCATGGGGCAGGCTGCAGGTGCCTGCAGCCTTTGTGAACCCACCCACGTTGCCTCCCAGCATCTTCTCCTGCAGTTGCTTTGGGCTTGCTTCGAGCAAGAACAACCAATGGTCCTGTGCTCTTCAGGGTCCTCCCGCTCTAGTTAGTCCATTAAACAAAGATTTAGAAAAGCAACTTTTGAAAAACTTTGCAGTTGTAGACTGAAAAAAAGACCACATTATGATATGAGAACTTGGGTTTCTCTCCCTCTGATGGGACAAGGGAGATGTGCCTTTCACTTGCAGCTGTTGACCCTGTTCTGGGGACCCTCAGTGTCAGCTGAGCCGCAGTGGGTGGTGAGGGGTGGGGAGCTTGAGTAAGGCTCAAGGTGAGTGGCTCAGTGCATCTTCCCATGCACCCCTGCCATTCCCCCTGCTTTCCCAGAGACGACCACATTGGCGCTCTGCTGGCCATGCGAGGGGATGCCAGCCGGGACATGAAGCAGACCATCATCGAGACGTTGGAGCAGGGCCCCACGCAGGCGAATCCGAACTACGTGCCCATCTTCAAGGAAATCATAGTTCCCAGTCTGAATGTGGCCAAGCTTCTCAAGTAGCCTTTCAGTTTCCAGCCTGAATCTGGTCCCGCATTCATCACCCCACGAGTGACAGCCAGGGACGCATGGCGCCAAGCACAAGGCTTCCTGAGGGACAGGTGCTCTGGTGGCGGGTTCTGGCCCTCTCGTCATGGACAGGCTTTGTGAACAGGGCCCTGGTTGGCTGTTCCTGTTTGCCTCTCAGCCTCCCTCCCTTCTGCAGTGGCAGCACTTCGGGTGCCTCTGTCCAATAAAAGTAGCCGCTGCAGGGAACTGAGAGTTGCTCAGCTTTGAGGTTTTCTTACTAGCAGTGGCTGCAAGGGGCTCAGGTACAGCATCTGAAGGCCACGTGCACCCTCACCCACCTGAGGGCGGGTGTCCCACTGGCATCCCTTTGGCCTGCTGCTCCTCACCTGAATAGGCAGTAGCCCTGGGCATTTCCAATTTATGGGCCCTGCTTATTCCTGGGACACAGAGTCCCCTGAGACCCCCTTTCTGTCATTTGGCTGTCTGTCCACATCTGCCTGCAGCCGCAGCTTTGTTTTACACATTAATCTTCATGCCAGGCCCAGGAAAGTTCCACCCAGGATAAACGGTGAGCCCCTGCGAGTGCCTCCCCAGCCTTGCACTGCCAACCCGATGAGTGGGCTTTCTTAGGTGGAGGTACTCTGGTTTAGCTTCATGCTGCTGACTAAAATGAGAAGGGGAGGTATTTGCTCCTGTTCCCCTGTCACAGGTCCCCTCCACCCTTGATTCAGGGTCCCCAGGACTGGCCAGTTCAGGCAGGAGGGTTGTCGCTGGGGGAGACACCTGTGCTGCTACTTCCCTGCCGAACGGCGCATGCACATGGTGTCAGGCTGCTCTAAACATCTGAGTGTGTCCGTGGACAGGCTTGTTTCCTCTAAGACATGTCCCAGATAGCAATATCGGTATGGCGCTCTCATCTGCATGAGACCTGAAAAATTCACAAATAGGGTTTTTTCTGGAAAGAGTCAAAACTGAAGTGGGATTAAGTAACTAAAAATTCAGTTCTTGTGAGTATTACTGGCTCGGAAGAGATATAATCTTCCTAAAGACATCCAGCTAATGTGCGGTTTCTTGATATACATGTTAATCTAGTTCCCTACTTACGAGATGCCTTAAACAGCATCTAGCAATGCTCAATAAATATGTTTAAATTAATTGTTAATAATCATTAATTATTGCCCCTTATAATAACAAAAATGCATTTATTTACACTCCAAGTTACTTCTGGAATAAATGTCCAGTGTGACCATTTAGAGAATAACAGACCCGAGTGGCACATGTTCTGGCTGATGTCCTGCTCTGATTATGTGATGGTCAACTGGCTTTGTCCACTTCGAGGACACTGCAGTAACAGCTAAGCATTGGCTGCCCAAGCTGAATGCCAACACAGTCCAACAGTGGCACACAAATGGGGACAGGATGTGGGCTAGGATGTGCTGGGAGGCATGGGAGGCCCACAGTGGAGGTCATGTCTTGGTGGGTCGGTATTCACGCCAACACCCAGGGGACGGTTATGTATAGGCTACCTGGCAAGAGGCCAGCAGCACTGAGGTAAAGTATCCTGGTTTTAGCAGGACAGGCAGCCTGTACCAGGGGCCAGCTTCATCCCGTCTCATTGGGCCCACTGTCTACTCACTGAGTCTCGGGGTCATTCTCTGTAACAACACTTGCTATTCAAAAGAACATCTTTAGGAAATTTCCTTGACTCGTTCAGTGGGTTTTCAGGGGAGGGAGGGAGGGGAGGACTCCTGACTGTCTAATTGATAGGAGTGCATATAGCTCTTGCCAGTCAGCCTCACCTGGTGTGCAGGATGCTGTCCCCTCATATCTACCAAGGCACCATCCAGGCTGCTGTAATGAGGTCACTCCTAGACAAAGGTCCTGAGAGCATGGGGTTTCTATCCAGAGGAAATCGTGCCTGGTGGGCAACACCAGGCTGCTCTGCCCTGCCTTCCTGTGTAGGGCATGCCTTAGCCAGGATAGTACTGAACAGCAGGTACCACCGGGGCACAGACATGGGCCAGAAAATGGCCCCCTCTGGTAACCAACCTGGGAGAGGGGAGGTGGGGGCCCTAATCTGGTATTAGTGTCACAAGAGGTGACACTAGGTGAAGACAGGGTTGCGGTGGTGCTTCTATAAGCCTAGGAACGGCAGAGAGTGCAGAGCTGGGAGAACCCTACAGGGCGCAGAGGGAGTGGGCCTTTGTCCACACCTGATTTCTGACTCCTGGCCATGAAGCTGTGTTGTTTTTAAGCCACCAACAGCAACTGGTGATTCCTATGACAGCCCCAGGAAGCTCCTTTCTATCAGCTGAAATGGCGGGTCAGACTCCTCATGAATGGTATCTATGGACTTGACTTTGATACACTGTTTTGTTTTTATAATAGACATTCACAATTTTAACTATTAAAGTAAAGGTGTGTCTGTGACACCAAGACCTCGAGGATGACCTACTGGAGACAATGGCCTTGGCTGTCCTGTGTGGCTCCACCTGGGGGGGGTCTGGGTCCACCTGGGGATGGGACACACCTGAGAGGTGGGATCCACGTGAGGGGTGGGACTCACCTGGGAGGTAGGATCCATTCAGGGGCAGGCACATGGCTCCATCTCTTGGGGCGACCCCCATTTGTGCCTCCCCAACTAGTCTTAACCCTGCAGAGGCCCTCCTTGTGCACTAGGCTATGGACTCTTTTGTCCCATGCCACTCTCATTTCTGCCCCAGGCTCACCCCCCTTGATGCTTCAGTTGTTTCGCCCTCCCACTTAGACCGGGTGAATGCTGCTCCCACCCTTTCGGGCCTGGCCTCTGTGTGCAGTGACAAGTCTAAGCAACTGAGTGTCAGTGTCCACCTGTCTCTGCTGGGGAGGAACCAGTTTCCAGGACCCAGCCTGTGCCCACGGCTGTGTGTCCAGCAACCTTATACCATCCAGAAGGACCCCCCCCACACACACACATGCACACAGCTGTGTACACACATGTCCACATTAATTCTGAGCCAGAGCGATGTCTGCCTTCAGGAGACTGCACCTTGCATTCTCCTTGATGTGATTTCCTGTTGATAAAGTTTGCATCAAGAAATGCCTTGAAATGTTTTTAATAGATTTGATCAGGCAGTTGTGGCAGGGTCGGCGATGGGCCCCCTGCCTGGACACTGCCAACAGCACATTGGGGGGCCCTTTAAGGCACATCGATTGTGATTAGGGTTACACAAAGTTCGACTAAGATCATTTTCACAAAATTCACAATTTCACCTCTCATTATAATACACTTCAATTCCAATTTCAAAGAAATTCTTGCTTTAAAAATCTTTCACAATAGATCAATGGTACACAGTACGTGAGCACCGTGACAAAATTATTTTCAAGAAGTGAGAAACAGTGACTCCTGAATTTGTGTGCTTTATCATCTACCACAAAGTAGGCCAAAGTTCAGTATTAAATAAATAGGAATTCTTTCCCAATAAAAAATTTTACAACAGTTTTCCTAAGGAAATACATTCATAAGACATTGTTTACATTCTGTTTTACAGTGACAAGAACAGCTAGGATTCTCATTTATGAAATGTTTCCACAGTACTAGGGTTTATAACACTGTGTCACAGGTGGCATTGTCTCTCGATCGCTGAGATGTGGGCTTTGGGGTTCTGTGAGGTCGTGTGTCTGGAACTTCAGTTCCATTATGGCTGTGCTTAGACTGTGCAGTTCAACAAACAGGTCTGCCCACCCACCACAGAAACACAGGGCTTAGGGGTTTGTCCAGATGTTTGCTGAATGGATTCACCACTGGGAAGTTTAGTGTTGAGTGGGATGAGTAGAGCATCCAGGAACTGCCCGAGCTGCTTTACCAGACTCAGCCTGTGGCCCTGCAGCTGGAAATTGGACCTGGGTCCAGTGGTCCAGGGGAGTCATTAAGGCAGCTGGAGGTGCCAGACTGACTGGGCTGTGGACCCCGGATGACCACCTGCTCCTGGACTCGGCCTGCTCTGGATGAACCACTCCTGCAGGGAGTGGACAGAGCATCACCTTCCTAAAGTTGCTGTTGGTGGCTGGGGCTGGCCTGAGGTCACTAACGGACAGGTTTTGTGCAGATTGTGGCTGGGTCTTGTGCTCTCAGAGTTGATTAAAATGGTTGCAAAGTGTGGGGAGCAACTACTGAAAACCAACTGTCACTCCTTTATCTGTGATAGCTGAGCTAATTATTCAAATAATGAGCAGCTCTGCTCCCCTCGGGATAGAGCCTTCTGTGTGTTGGTGAACAAACACCACACTGAATGTTCCTTTTGCTGTCACTTGTTTTTCTCAGTAGCAAAGCTATGAACAGCAAATTGCAGAGACTTTTCCATCAGGGACTCCATGTGCACCATGAAAACACTATAAACTGCTAGTAATCCTCACCTGTGGAGGCTGTGAGACCTTGAGCATAGCATGAAGCCTCCTTTCCTGAGCAAAGCAGAGCCTGGCTTCTTTAGAAAAGCCTCTAGGAGTGTCCTGAAGTCCACTGTCCCTTGAATCCTTTACTACCCCGTCTTCACACAAAACCTTGCCTCTGAGGAACGGGTGGACAGCCGGCCCACCCAGCAACTGCTAACGTAGCAGTTCCCTCGCTACTGCTCCCTGCAGGATAGCTGGACAGTGGTCTTGGTGAGGGAGCTCTAAGGCCACATCCCTGAAACCCTGGAGGAGGTAACAGGCTGTCTGTGCTACAATATCCTCAGTACAGGGCCAGGGGTCTTACCAGGGTCAGAGCCCCCCTCCAGGAAGACCCCTTAGTTCTCCATAAAAAAGCAGCTCCTAAGGGCAGAACTTCCACCAGCTTCCCTCTGCTGTGGTTAGGAGGGCCCAGGTCCACTTAAGGACTGGCTGTATTTCTAATCAAGAGTTGTTCACTAAATGAAGGCCCCACTTGACAGAGCTGGAGCTGTGTGGGCACGCCCATGCAGCCAGTGCAAACTCTAACCCAGCCTGGGCCATCTGCCAGTGTCAGGTGGGGCAGCTCAGGCCAGCAAGCAGGTGTTTAGAATACGGGGCAGCACCTGGTACCCAGAGGCTGCCGCACTCAGACCAGACAAGTGCTGGGCTCTAGAAGTCTCAACACGAAAAGGATGAACAAACAGATGTTTCTGCAATTGTACCCCGTTCATGAGGTGACAGGTGGTTCACAGAACTGGTTAGTGGACATGGTATCACCCAGGCCTTGGAAGACCACAGCCCCAATCCCTCAGCCTGTGAAATGTTCCTGGAGTCCAGGCTTCTGACCTCCTGGGGCCCTGAGAGAGGCCAGCCTAGGCCTGGAATTAGGTTGGTACCATTGTGGGAAAATGTCGTTTTTCTTGGGTCTCAGTTTCCCTGACAGTGCTGATGAGAGAGAGAGAAGGGACATTAAAAGTGACAAGAACTCAAACACGGAGCCTGGCCTCTGGAGTCCCAGGGCCCTTCCAGTCCCTGAGTCAGGGGTGACAGCGGGAACAGTACTAAGTGCCAACTCAGTTCAAAACCAGGACAGGTGTACAGAAGGACCCACGAGGCTGTCTCCTTACAAGGGCACCTGTCCAGATTTCCCAGAAGCTGGAGGCTTGGCCACTGTCCACTTCTTGTTCCACGGGGGCTCCCCTGCACTCTGCAGGTGGCGCCAAGGAATTTCGAGGTTCAGGCCTTGCAGACATTTGGTCCTGCTGCTGATCCCACAACCAGGCGCTGGATGAGGGGGGTGGTGGCCCCCAAGACTGCCCCAGGCCTCAGCGGGAAGACCCCAGGGTCAAAGCCACGGAGGGGACACCCGGGAGGTCACGGTTGTCACAGGGGCGTCTCCTCTTGCTCCAGTGCATGCGGCGGCGCGTGGAACGACGGTTGCAGCGACGCGAGCTTGAGCAGCGCGGGGCGACGGCGAGCACGGGGTCGCTGGAACGAGCGCCGGCTGTGCACACGGCGCGCCGCCGCCGACCGCGCGTGCGCGCCCGGCAACCCCCGGCGCTCCAGTCCCGCCCCCTGCGTAGACCCCGCCTCCGACGCAGACCCCGCCTCCGACATAGGCCCCGCCTCTAGTTCGAGGTCCGGCGGTGCAGTGGAGGCCGGGTTCTGGGCGGTGGGCTGGGCCGGGGGCGCAATTGGCGGGGCCGGGTTGGGCAGGGGTGGGGCGAGCAGGCGCGGAGGTTTCTCAGCGGCGGGCGATATCTCGCGCGGGGACGTGCGTCCCGTCAGCGGCGCGTCAGAGCCCGTGTCACCTGCAGGAGAAACCAGCGTGATCGCGGGCCCCTGAGGGCAAGGAGAACCCCCAGACCCATCCTGGGGTCCACCCCCACCACCTGCCACGTTCTGGGACACTTGCAGGCCACACCCTCTGTGTGACCGCCAGGGTCCCCAGTGACAGCGTCACGTAAGACCCTGACTCTGCAGGCCCTCCACATGTGCCCCCTTCTGCCCATACAGAGCTCAGAACTGAGATCTAGGGTGTTCAAGGAGAAGCCCCCAGGAGGGAGGAAGCCAGGAGAAGACAGGGGCATAGAAGCACCGCGGAGTCCTGCCCCCAAGCTCTCTGCCAAGTGGGACTGTGCAAGACGCTTCACTGCACCGCCACTTCTAGTCCCAGGAACGTCCGGAGAAAGGCCAGCTTGAGTACCAAGAAACCACTTGACCACCCTGGACCAGCATGACTAAGTCCTCCCAAGTGGACTGATAACCACCTCTCTCCAGGTGTTCACAGGAGAGAAAAACAGGTGAAACCCCCATGAGCGAGTCTGCCCCGCCCGTGCTGGGGAAAGTCTTGTTTTCCATTTTCTCTCATGTTCCCACAAACACTCAAGGTGAACGTGACAAGCCCCAAACCCTGCCCAAAGAGGCTGAATCCCTTCCCTGCAGAAGGCTAAGTGGGAACAGCACCTTCTGGGACCCGGCAATGTCGCCACTGCAGTGCCTCCTGACAGGGGGCCTGGTCCTTGGTCCACCATCCTCTCCTCACCTCCCTTCCTGTCCTGATCTAGGAGGGCACTCCCATCACAGGGCCTGCAGCAAGGACGCAGGCACACTGGCCGCACTCCTGTCTGGAGGAGGGTGAAAGGAAACAGCTGCTTCTCCCCGCACTCACTTCTGTCATCTAGTCTTTTCCCTGGGGCCCCAGGGCCTTGAGGGAGGAAAATAGATGTTCCCCGTCCACATAGCACCCCAGCCCAGCCCAGGCCCAGTCATCTCTGGGCTCAAAACTTAGATTCATGGGCCTGCTGCATGGGTTAAAAACTTAGTGTGATCAGACTGGCAATCTAAGAGTAAATTCTAACCAATAAGCTAAAACAGTGAAATCCCCAAACAGCTCTGGATCCTGAGATCCCAGCTGAAGAATCAGAGACTCAGATAATGTCCTAAGAAAGGTTCAGCCAGAACAAGAGGCTTGTGGGAACAGGCTTAGCAAGAGGAAGAGCAGCTGCTGGAGAAAGTCTGCAGTTCAGGTCCAGGGCCAAGAGAGAAGCAGATGCCTGGGGAGAGGAGCTGAGGAGAGAGCAGGTGTTAGGGACTCGGGAGGGGTGAGGAGCCAGTTACATGTGCGTGGACTCAGGCAGAGTGGTGTGGGGCTGCTCCTTGGGGCCCTCAGCCATCAGGAAGGAGTCCACAGACTTGCTGCTGAGGCGGAAGGGAGCCAGGCGATGGAAGTTGCCCGGAGATTGGGGGATCTGCACACGGGCCCTCTGGGAGGGCACCACTGTCTCCCCAGGAGACTGCCAGGGTGGCACCCTGGACAGGATGCTCAGGTCCTCATCCGGGGAGAACACAGGGTTGTCAATTCCTAGGAGAAAGGGCAGTGGCTGATCAGCTTCCCAGGTGTACCCAGAATGGCAAGATGGAGGGTGGTACCCAGGGGTCAGACAACAGTGCGTCCTGCGGCCATCACCTGGAGGTCACCTAGAAGGTCAGGGTCATGTGCCTTTGGGGCTTCAGGCCCTCCACCCCATGCTCTCCTTCCCCACACCATGGGCAGGACAGGTGACAGCTCCCTTATCTCAGAGCAGAGACCTCCTTGGTCCTACTGGCCCTGTCCAATGACTACATTCGCTTCTGAGGCAGCAGAAGGCCGGCCACCCCTCTCCCCTCACCTGAGGGGGAGTCTGTTGCTGTATCCCTTGTGACATTCGCCAGGAACTCGATCCCCCCACTCATCTCTTCAGCATCGTAGTTGGGGGTCTCCTCCGGGTCCGAAAGTTCCAAATCTGGTGGCAGAGGAAGGGCAGCACAAGGGGAATGGGCTGGGCACACGGAAGGCCCTGGACCAGTGCTCCTAGCACACCCTGACGGTTGCCATCACTGCCACTCTGACAGGCAGGATAGCAGCCTACAGTGGAGGGTCCCGGGTGCTGGATGAAGGGTCTCCCTCCAAGGACAGCCCTCTGCACCCTGCCTCTCCCTTTGCCCATGTCCCTGAATTCCTGCTAACAAGCATTTCTGCTGTGGCCCCAGTTGGTACCTTTTTCCTTAATGGTGAAATTGTGTATGGGGCTCTCCATTGGCAGTTTGCCATTGGGAATGCTGCTGTTTCTCTGAAAAACAGGAAAAAACCACTTACAGGTAAAAATATGGTGGCCCAGGGCCCCTAACAGCTGATGATCCTTGGGAGACCCCAACGTCCCGCAGCCCAGATCCCCTTCCCGCGCAGGCCTGTCCCTGAAGGGGGCGCCTTGGTGGTTCCATCACTGACCAGAACGGTCCCATGGTGACCTTAACCTCCAACACCTCCCCTCGCACTGCGCCCCCCACCCACCACCCCCAGCCCGCAGTCCCCCTTGCCCCACGGTCCCTCGCTCAGCACCCTTACCCGCTTCTGGGCGCGCTCTCGCTTATACAGTTTGCCTGCCTTCTTGTTCTGGTTGATGCCCAGCTTGGTCGACTTGAAGGACTCCAGGCGCTTCCTCATGGTCCTGTGGAAGATCTCTTTGTCCTGCTTCTCGTCTTCCTCTGGAGTTAACTCATGTCGACTGTAGAGATGTTTGTACTGGGAAGGAGGGAGGTGACGGGGACAGTCACAGCTGGTGGTGACCTGCAGAGCTAGGCGCCCCAACCTCACCGCTCCAATGCAGCCCCACGGCAGGCTCCCTGCGAAGCTGGCCAGACAGACCCACAGGACTCCACAGCCCCAGGGCCACCAGCTTTGACCCTCCAGCCTGAGGGGCATTTTCCCTAAAGGCAAGGATCTCTCCCTTCATTCCAGGGAGAGGAGAGGAGGGCCTGTGCCCCCACCCAAGACTCTCTCTCTGGTCAGGATCCCTAGGGGTTCTGGGGAGGCACCCCACTCCCTGGCGAGCTCACCTCCTGCCGGGGCTTGTACAGGTACTGCTGTAGCGTGTGGTGAGTGACCATGTCCTCCGTGTCACGGATGCTCCTCCTCCTCTGCTCCAGGGACTGCATGTCCAGGCACACCGCGCTAACGTTCTCCCTCCTACACAGGACCACGTGAAGTGTCCAAGAGCTCCATCGCCCCCTGCCTGCCCTCCTGCCCCCAGGCCCTCGGGCCTGGGCACCAGCCACTGCCTAGAAGGCTGGTCCTGGGAGTCCTCTCCCCGCGGGTTTTGGTCTGACCGACCCCCACAAAGCCTCCCATTGAAGGCTGACCTCACCTGTGTGCACCTCCCACAGCCACTCTAAAGCCCCGGCTGTGAGCCCACACACCCACTGCCTCTCCCCAGGATCCGACACTGGCTAATAAGCCAAGAACAGCCCTCCACTGCCTACAAGCCCCAGCCAAGCAGCTGGCCCAGACCAAGCAGGAGGCTCTGGCCCCAAATCTGCTGCCTGGCTTTCCTGACTGCCGCCCCCCCCCCTCCCCCCGGACCTGCCAACACTAACCCATTGATGGGATAATAGCAGTGAATTCATGCAGGGGGAACACCTGGCACCTACTTGTTTCTATGCCCCCCCACACACTTTGTGCCACCCCCCATGGTGTCCAAGCTGGGGGCCTCCACTTGCCTCTTTTATACCTCTCAGTTGCCCTAAGATGCCCATGGGCTGGTGTCTGTACAGAGGGGCCCCTGGTGCAGCTGTGATCAGGAGGGCCTGAGAAGTGCTGGGCAGGGAATACCCCCCCACACCCACAGCAGCCCCCAGGGACATGGTGAGAGGCACCCTGGTGAGGGGTGGCCTCTTCTAGGGAGAAGCCTGGGTGAACCTGGGCACGTACAGCAGGTAGGAGACGGAGGCCTCCACAGTGGACGGACGCGGTGTGCTGAAGTCGACGTTGACCACGTTGTCAGTGCTGGGGGAGCGGATGAAGGCCAGGGACCCGCGGCGCTCTCCCTGTTGGGGGACAGCCTGCATGAGCGAGGATAGGGAGCACCCCGGGCCAGGCCAGGTACTTGGACAGAACCCAGAGAAGCCTGAAGTACTGGAGCCACGTCACACTGTACTTGGATCTAGGACACCTCTCCGCCTTGAGAGCTGAGATTTCAGAGGCCACAGCCAAGGCCTTGATTGGGCTAAGAAGCAGTGAGTCAGCCATTGTGATGGAAGAGGAAAGTGAAGATGCAACCGTGTGTGAAGGACACAGCACTTCACTGGGCACTGTGTATGTGTGTGTGTGTGTGGGGGGGGGGGGTAGTGCTGGGAAAGCAAGACAGGATTAAGAAGGTGATCCCCGCCTCCACTGGGGGTCCATACCAGCTGTCCTCAGTTGTCCACAGAGGGAACCCTCTGGAATTGAACCTTCAGATTGAGACCACACAGACCAGAGCCCAACAGGAGCAAAAGTCACAGCCTGGTTCCTATTGGTAGGGGCTGGGCCATGAGCTGTGGGTGCCCCTGAGGGGAGGGGCTTGGGGGTGGGGAGGGTGGCTGGGTGGGGCCAACCTGCTGGGAGCAGACAGCAAGATGCACAGGCCACACCCTGGTGCCGTCTGAACAGGCCTGACCATGGGAGGAGCCCATGGGGACAGTCAGGGGTTGGGACGCTGGATGTGGGGAGCAGCAGGTAGAGGTGAGGCTGGGGACCTTGCCAGCAGCCTGTCGCCCACATGGCAGCTGGGTGTCTGGAGCCTGTGGGCTGGGGTTTCCATGGAACAGGGTTGGTGTGCCCTGGCTCAGAGGATGGTCGAGGGGCCCTCTCCTCATCTCCCCATAGCCCCCAGCTCCTCCTCCGGGAGCACCGGGTCCCTCTGAGTAACCTGGGCATTGGAGTGCCTGGCGCATGTGGGATAGAGGAGCCCTGTGGAGGCAGCAGTCATTTCCCTCTGAACAAACAGGCACTCTCAGCCCCTTGACTGCACCTCTGTGTTGAGGCCACAGGGTTTGCTGAGAGTCCCAGCTTGCCAGGCTCTGTGCAGACCTCAGCTGGCAAGAGAAAGGACAGAGGGAAGGCATGATGTCTGCATGTTCGGAGGGATCAGAGGGAAGGCTGGGATTGCCCAGTCAGAGCCCTTCAGAGGAGGCCTGGTCAGGGGTCGAAAGTGAGTCTGCTGCTCTGAATATTGGGTGTCACTGTGGGCAGCAGTGCCCAGCAGGGCCATGTGGGATGGCCTGGAAGTCACTGCTACAGGTCATACACTGGGGGCAGGAAAGAAGCAAGCTCAGGACCTGCCTAGACCCAGGTCTGTGCAGGGCACCAGGTGACCTTGGGACTTGGGGTGTGCGTGGAGATGTGCATATGGCAGGGTTGGCCTGGTAATCAATGTGATGGCCATGTGGTGATCACATATATGCACTGAGAAGCTAGAAAGCGCTGCCAGGAGGAGGTGTGTGGCCACTGGGGAAGAGACCAGCCAGGCTGCATGTTCCACGAGGGGTAGAGTTAGACCTGAGACCCACCATGGCTTATGTCCCAACTGTGAGTGGCTGGAAGCTGCTGCTTGGGAGGTGGTGTCAGAAACAGTAGGATCCTGGGTGTCACCATGCAGCAGCCCTGTTCCTTATCCACCCACGTGCTCCCTGAGCCCTGCTTATTGACACCACACCCTGGATGCATGGGGGTGGAGAGCTCTTGCAGAGACCTGGGGTTGGACGCGTTTACTGGAAGAAAGCCGAGGACTCTGAATACAGGAGAGTCCTGCTCACCAGGAGGGATGCAGGGATGCTGAGGAGGCCACTTCAGAACCACAGCCTGCCCACAGGTATGTTCCATGCTCACCCATGGGACTCAGGAAGACATCCTTGCTGCCTCCCCCTGGGCATGCATGTGTGTGCATACACATGTGTGCATGCATGAGCATGTGTGCCTGTGTGCATGTGTGTTGAGAGACATGATAAACCCATACCTCCCTACCTGGCCTCAGAGGTCAGATCCACCAGCACCATAGTGTCCTACAGAGTCATGTGGGAGGGTTCTATGCCTCAGCCTCTGGTAAGTGAGAGGAAGCTGTGATGTGACCATTTTCTGGGGGATTGAAGGACTCATGGGCTTCGTGTAGACTTGCAGGTGGGCCATCAAGAACAGCATGGTGCCCTGGCTGGTGTAGCTCAGTGGATTGAGCGTGGGCTACAAACCAAAGGGTCGCCGGTTCGATTCCCAGTCAGGGCACATGCCTGGGTTGCAGGCCAGGTCCCCAGTGGGGGCCACGGGAGAGGCAACCACACATTGATGTTTGTCTCCCTCTCTTTCTCCCTCCCTTTCTCTCTCTCTAAAAATAAATAAAATAAAATAAAAAGAACAGCATGGTGCTGTCCGCAACTGCCTCCCCACCCGCCCCGTCGCCATAGGTGAAGAGGGACCCCGTGGCTGTCCGCATCCCACGTCTGGGTCCTGCGTCACCCCCCATCTCCAACACAGAACATGTGCAATGTCTGGTACCTCGGCCACGTAGCTGATGGCATCCTTCAGGTTGAGCTCATGGAAAACATTAAGAATTCGATCTCGTGACTTTTGGGCCGACCTCCTCATAAGAATTTTGCTGAGGAATCTCCTATCAAAATTGGACCACCTGTGGGATAGAACCAGACAAGGTCAGCACCTGGAAGGCTGTGGGCAAGGCTCCAGGAGGGCAGCACAGGGCACTCCCACCCACTACCCACACTTGCCAAACATGGTCTCCCAAAGCTGGGTGGACAGAGAAGGCCCCCTTTTCTCTCACTGATTTTTATGTACTATTTACAACAGCCACAAAGGCAAGTTTTAAAAGAAAAGCAATAAACCACAATCATGCCCATTTCACAATTCTGTACTTTGTTCCTACCTTCCTATCTGATGACAATTGTTATAAGAATGTTCATAAAAGTGTGGGTTCTGTTTTCTCGTTTAATTTGATATTGCAGAGAGTCTTCCAAGTGACTACATAACCCTCCAAAAAGGTGGGCTGAGGACAGGGTGGGGCCGGGCGAGGGCAGGGGCCCCGCTCTCTGGCTACAGTGTTGGACACGTCATACCTGCAGGAGGCACAGGTCAGGGGGGAGACCTGCCCCACCCCCTCAGCTCTCACACTCAGAGAGAATCAAGCTGCCCAGAAATAGTCTTTTAAACCCAAAACAATTAGAACAGCGACCAGTTGTTTGGGTCAGCAGAGGAAGTGGCCGGACCAGACTCGAAGGGGAACTTCCAGAAGAGGCTCAGTGCACTGGGGGAGGGGGAACACTGGGCAGGAGGGGCTCCAAGCAGAGGAAGGGGTGGAGAGGTCCCAGGGGGAGGAGGAGAACTGGGACATTTTGGCTCCTTCAAGTGCAGTGTTCTTCGTAATTAGAGTTTTGTGGGGTTAGAGTTCAGGCACAAGGCAGCATTCTCTACCCGGAAGGTCTGTAGTCATTGGATGGAGGAGGAGGCGGGGAAATGAACAACTGAGGCAAAAGCACCTCCCAAGGTTCCCTTCTCATCCAGTCAGAGGCCACACCAGCCACTTACTTGTCTCTGAGATAATTGTGTCCAATTTGCCCCGATATGTCCTCGATGGCCGAGAGGATGTGGTCGAAAGCCTTTCCAGAACAGACAGGAAAGGTGTTACTTGAGGGCCCTCCCTGTGCTCCTCCCCAGGTCCCCCTCCCCCGAGTCCTCTCCCCCACCCCTAACCCTGTCCCTCCCTTCCCCCACCCCCCTACCCGGCCATGCAGCTTCTCGTTGAGTTTGGGTTCACGGTGCTCACTCCTCTTCACCTTCAGCCACTGCACCAGGGGCTTGATGGTCAGGCCCTGGGAGATGGGGGCACGCTGACCCTGACAGCCGGGGCAGGCCCCACGGCACTGCGCTCCAGCTCACTGGGCCCCCAGTGTGTGATTCCACACCCAACTCACCCACACCCACAGGGAGTGAAGTGGGCCATCCTTATCCAAGGGCCTGGCAGGTCTGTGACCTTCCCGGCAGAGAGGATCCCCCACAACAGCCCCGCAGGTCCCCTGGCACCTCTCAAGGGCCCGTCATCAGCTTCTCAGATGACCCTGAAGCAAGGCCAAGTAGGGTGATCAAATACGAACTGGGGCCTCTCAACCAGTGACGGCTCAGGAAGGATATTTTTAAGCCAAATTGTGCTGTGTCCCCTGTGGGGCCACATGAAAACCTACAAAACAGCTCCTAGTTACTAAAATTATGAAATCTAATTGGGGCCTGGAGCTTGGAAAGGCTCTCTGGGGAGCATGGTGATGGCGTGGCCTGCCCGCAGAGAGGCTCGGCCATCAGGAGGACAGGACAGCAAGGCCTGGCCAGTCCAGTGCAGAGAGGCTACCTGGAAGATGACAGTGAAGTAGATGACGATGATGGTGGTGCTGACAAACAGTTTCTTCTCCTTGACCTTGTCCTCATCCAGAAGGACCACCAGGGCAAAAGCCACAGCCCCGCGCAGGCCACCATAGCACATGACCACCTGGTCTATGATCTCCAGCTGCACCATGCGGTACCGGTTCAGGATCCAGGTCTGCAGGACAACACCTGTGGGGGCCAGGCCCGTGCTCAGCTGCCACAGAGGGTCCTGCGCCCACCGTCGCCCTCCCTGGCGGCTGCTGCCCTCGAAAGGCAGCACTTAGGAATTCCCTCCCAGGACGGAAGGCAATGACAAGTGACAGCAGCCTCTAGCATAGGGGATGGTGACAACTCCACATTTTGGCCCTGCTCACCCCCTGTCCCTTGTTCCACCTTGGAACCGTGCCTCTCTCTGCGGACACTCTGAACACTCCAAGTTGGAGGTGTCGGCTGCTGGGCAGCTCTGACGGTCTCAGGTCTCCGTGGGGCTAAGGCTGTGCTGGCCGAGGCCTTGCCTCCTGAGGCCTCAGGCAGCTCCTGGACCAGAGGTCAGTGCTTGACTCTACCCCACCATGGCGTCTGCTCCCTGGAGCCCTGAGGCCCCAGGGACCAGGGGAGGTGTGGGTATGATCACTGGAAGCCTCTCACCCCCTCGGGCCCCCATCAATGTCCCTAAGGCAGCACACACCAGGGATGGTGACAGGTTCTGGGGGGCGCCAGCAGGGGCTCCTGCCTCATACATGCCACGGTCCATTTCCTCAGTGACTGCACTATCCCCGAGTTACTCTGTCAAATCCCAAATGAGGCCGTGGGAAACCAGATGGGCTCCCCTGGGTTTGGGAACCTTCCATGCTGACCCGTAGCTGCCCTACCTTAGAAGCACTGTGGTGAGGCCACGAGAAGGCCTGGGCCTTCACTGAGGACTACTGACCATCCATCTGAAGCTCCCCGGGGGCTCCTGAACCTCCCGTTCGCTGGGCTGGGAGTGAATGCCAAGTCCCTGGTTCCCACAGACTCCCCACAACCAGTCCCTATGTCACCCTGCAATTGTCCCCCCACTCTCCTCCTGCCATCTCTCCATCATCCTCCATAGCCTCCCATCCCCCATCCCCCCAGCCCCATTATCACCCCTGTACCCCATCCCCATTGCCACCACCATCTCCCATGGTTCCCCATTTCCCCTTATCACCCATAGTTCCCTCGTCCCCACATGGTCCCCATCATCCCCCACTGCCCATCTCCCATGCCCTCACCAATGGCTCGGTACACGGAGATGAAGACCAGCGTCAGGAGCACGAAGGCTGTGTTCCACCTCCAGATCTGGGGGTCCACTGCCGAGATGCCCAGAAACATGAAGATGATGGTCTCGGCCCCGCTCGCCAGCATCTTCATGGTGTAGCGCACGGTGGTGGAAGACTGCTCCGAGATGTTGGCCTTCACGTACTTCTGACAGCAGATGCCGCAAAAGGTGATGCTGGGTGGGGGGTTATGACATGCTGTGGGGCTCCCACTGGACCTGGTGGGGCTATTCCCAAGGCCCAGCACCTGCTGTCCCCTGGTGGCACCTCAGGGCTTCTATGTTCTGGACAAATGTGCACTCACTGGTCAGCCCTTCTCTCCATGAGCTCAGGGTTCCTACGGGGGGTTCAGCAACCTGAGCTGGGACCAGGCCAACATCACTGCTATCTGATTCTGAGCCTCTGGGACCTGAACCCTGAGCCACAGAGCAGGCTGCCTGTTTCTGCCCAAGCCCGGCAGGCTGGCTCTAAGGGGGAGGCACGGAGCAGTCCTGGGAGGGAGACGGGGTGTGGGCCAGGAACACAAAGCCCCTCCCCTCTGGCCCAGAGCGGGCCTGCAGCAGGGACAGTTGCAGCAGAACACCAACTCCCTGTTTAAAAAGCTAAACAGATCAAATTCTTCGCCTCCACAGTGACATTCCACCCAGCTTGGGAAGCGGGCCAGGAAGACGGTGGGCTGGAGAAGAGACTATGACAGGCTGTGCCATCTCCGGGGCTGGGGGAGCAAAGGCGCCACCCCCGCTTCCCCCGAATCTGGGCAGGTCCTGCTCCCTGTTTAAACAGCCTGTGTGCTCCGCAGCCCACCCCACTCAGCGGGGCCGCCAGGATGCTCTCCAGGGCCTGGGGCCTGCGTGACCAAGGGAGGACTTACGCCAGGATGGCCGACAAGGACAGCATCTCGGAGGTGAGGTAGGACAGGTAGGAGATGACGAACACAAAGCCAGGCTCGATGATGCGCACGTGCTTGGTGAAGCGGGTCACGAGTGACAGCAGGAAGGCGAACATGACCCCCACCAGTGTGCCCCCCAGGCTCACCACGAAGAAGGACACTGCAAGGGGCAAGGACACAACGCTGGGCTTCCTGAATGGCCCTTTGTGGCCTCAGCATGGCCTGACCCATGTGGCGTGGGCTAGGCCGGTCAGGCTGGCCTTCCTTCTAGGCCATTCCTCATGACAGTTGCCTGGTAACCCCCCCAACAGAGGCGCCAACAGCTCAGCAAATAAGAGGCCCATTCTCTGGAAGAGAGGCCTGGACTCCTCCAGCCTTACTGTGGAAAGCTGGGGAGGGGACAGACCTATGGCCCACAAGAGGCCCAGCTCCCTGTCCTCATCACAGAGAGAGCATTGTGACAAGTGGCCCTCTGGCGTGGGTTTGCAGCAAGGACCAAGCCCTGCGCCCACAGGCACAGCCAGGCTGCCATTGTCCCAGCCCAGAGAAACATCTAGGACCCCCAGGACACCAGAACCCACATCCCCCAACCTGATATCCTTGTGGGTCTAAGAGGGCAATGACCCTCAGGCTTCCCAGGGTGGCTGGAACCCAGTGAAACTGTTTGTGAAACGCACTGGGGACAGAAAGGACTGTCAGACTGTGGGTCCCAGGGGCAGACCTTGGGCCAAAGCCGGGCCCGGCCTCGCGCCGCAGTCCACAGACACACTGCCAAGAAGCGGCCTGCATTCTAGAGAAGGGGATGCGGCCCTGGCATTCCCCTGATGCATGGACCCACCAACCACACACCTATGCCTTTCAAGCAATCCACGCCAGTCACCTTGTCACCACCCAGGTTCACGAAAGATTCAAACACGTTGTACAGGACCTGGGGGACAGAGAGGCAAACCAGACATGGGGTCAGCCCTCCATCAGCACTGACCCCCTCCCTGTCTTAGGCCCCAAGCCTTGCAAGACTTGGAGCTAAAGAGAGGAGCTTGTGGCAGCCATCTATTTTGTAACCTGAAAAACTGCTGGCAGGAAAACCATCACAGGGCAGTACTGGTCAATAGGAAGGCCAAAGATGAGCCAGCAGGTGGGATCTGGGAGGCAGAACATTCTGAAAGGAACTAGAACCTTCAGGAGCAAACCTGGCCCTTTCCTACTCTGGGCAAAACAGGGGTGGCCACAAAGCTAACCCACTGCGTGCGATTCTCAATTTCATTTTCCAAGACAAACTCAGTTTCATCTTTAGTGACTTCGCTGTTATGTTGCCCCCCGATGTGGGATCACACCCCCTGGCATCTTTGCATGTTGATGTTTAAACCTTATCCCACCAAGACGTTGAGATGAAACACCCAGAAACCTTATCCTCAGCCTCAGTTGTGGAGACAGCTGTGTTTTCTGAGCCTGAGCTCTCCTAAGCGATGCGCCGGGCTCCACCCCAAGGAAGCCAAGGTGCTGCCCTGGGTGGGCTGCAGGCCCCTCGGGAGGAAACTTATCTCTGTGCCCTCAAGTCTGTGCTCCCTAGGACTCCCAAGGGGTGAGTATAAAGCTGTATTTCCGAAAGGAGAAACACAGGTGCTGTGAACACGGATGGGGCACACACACGTGAAGGTCATTGGGAACCAGACCACTGCTTGCCCAGCTTCTTTGTGAAAACCCAGGTGGGAGGGAAGATGGGGCCTCACGCAGGAGATAAGTGGAGAACACCCTGGCTCAGCAGGAGTTCTTGCCTCTACAGAGACACAAAAGCCTCAGGACAGAGGAGCCCCAGCCTTGAAGGGGTGTGCACTGCATTTCTGATCAAGTCTCCAATTACTTTTAATTCCCTGGGGACTATCTCATCTGCCACATAAGGAAACCGGTGCAGTCCTCCCCTAGGTTCTTCAATCTCCTGAACCCTGAAGCCATGTCAGGGACAAGAATTTCTTAGAGAAGCCACACGCACTTATAGAGCAAAGAAGGAACTCCAGGTCCCACGGCGTCTGCAAAGTCTGTGGGCCGAGGTGATGGACGGCAGGGCCTGCAGCCTGGCCCAGAGTCGGCTCAGAGACACATTCACTTCCAGGGAGCTTGTGGCCCAGTTTGGGACTGGGTTTTGAAAACTTCATGATGGCCACAATGCTGAGACAATTCCTCACATTTCAAGAATCTTCTATTCACTTCCCATTGTGTTAATTTGGCCTCCAGCCCCTGCCCACCTGGGGACCCTGCCAAGCTCCCTGGTGCCACCTCCTTCAGGGAAAACCACGTTCCTGGACACACTGTCAGTGCTAGCTGATCCTCTTCCTTAATCCCAGTGAGACTGTATTTGTTTACTTTCTAATACCATTCAGAAAGTCAGGAAGAAGTGCACCAACTGTAGACCCAAAGTTAAAGACCCTCTGCTTTGGGAACAGAGAGCATGGGATTTCAACAGTGAAATCGTCACCCGTGAAGGAATGAAGTGTGTTGGAGGGCAGGGGGCGCTAAGAACTGTGAAAGAATGGATGAAGAAACGCCATTAAAACAGCCAGTCATTCTGATCAGGAGGAAAAGGGCCCCCATGAAAGGGGCTGGCCTGGGGAAGGCTGTTCAACCTCAAAGCCTTTAGGCTGCTGGGGCCAACAAGCAGACTCGGGCTCTGCGGGTCACCTCCACAAGGCTCTGGAATGCACTGAGGGACACTGGCGATGCCTGGGGACTGGGGCAGGGGGTCTGCATTTCCCAGAACAGTCAATATGGTTCCCCCCACCAACAGCTTTGAATGCTCTGTGGCAAGTCCAAGACCCTCCCCAACTCTCTCACCACGGTGACAGCATCATTCAGCAGTGACTCCCCAAAGACAATGATGAACAGGACCTCGTTGACATGAACCTCCTCAAACACCGCCAGGACGGCCACGGGGTCCACGGCAGCGATCAGGCTACCAAACAGGAGGAAATCCAGCAGCCCGATATCCAGGTGTCCTGGGAGACAAGCGGGGTGTCAGGGAGAGCCTTAGAGGACTGAGTGGGTGAGGGTCCCTGGGGCATCTCCCAGCCACCGGGACCTGGGAGAGAAGAGAGGCTATGAGGAGTAGAGGCAGGAGCATATCCTTGGGCTGCTGGCCTGGTGACTGCTGGACTGGGAACCCCCAGGTGGGACACTCTGGCTCTCAGGGCTCAGGCTGGCTGGTGTGGGAACCCAAGTCAAACTACCGGCCTTTCTCAGGGGCTCCCATAGTCCTTCAAGAAAGGCAGGGCACCCCAGCCCATCCACAGGAGACTGACCACCCTGGTTCTCTTCTTCGTCTTTCCTTAGGCCTGGATGACCCCTCCTGGCTGGCTCACCAGGAAGCCCATTGCAGGCAGATGAGGGTATCAGGTGGTGCCTGGCCAGGAGACGTGCAGTCAGACCCCAGCCCTGGGGAGTTTGCAGCCTAGGTCAACATGAGTACAGGTGCAGGGTCATAGGTGCTGGAAAAGTGTCAGGGAACTTGACTGGGTGAGAAAAGGCCTCCCAGAGAAATGGTGTCTCAGCCATGCCTGGAACAACCAGGACTGTCCTAAGGGAAGGTGAGGGGGTGGGGCAGGCCTCATAGGATCCTGGATGCCATGACTGCCCTTAAGAAACCCCAAAGACCCCTAACATGAGTGACTGCAAGGGAATGAGAGAGAGGAGGGTGATGGATATACATTTGGGGGTACTGGGAGGGGAGAAGCAGGGGCTGGGGTGAGGTAGGAAGCTCTGGAAGGAAGAGGTTCATGTGGAGCCCAGCCCCCTGCTTCCTTCTGCTGCATGGCTCCTGCCTAGAGGATTCCTGGGCACCTTTGGGTGGGGAGGTGGTGCTGAAGTGCACTTTCACCCTTTGCAATCCTCCCAGAGTTATCTCAGGTCCCAGATCACCAACAGGTCACGCGCCAACCCCGTTTCCCAGTGACGAACCCACAACTTCAGGGAGGTGCATGTGGGTACCTGTCCATCTCAGCCCAGGTGTCAGGCCTGCCCTCAGCCAGGCTTGGTTGGAGGAGGACCTTGGCTGTAGGCCTCCCTGCTGCCTTGTTGGCATTGAGTCCCCTCCCCAGTCTGAGTGGACCACAGGGGCCCAAGAGCCAGTCAGCCCTTGAGAGCAGGAAAAGACCCATCTTCAGAGCAGGGCAGATGGAGGGTGGGTGAGCCTGAGTACACATGGGCTGGATGCTGCCCCGAGTTCCAGAACAGGGGCATCTGCAGGACCCTAGTTCTTCCTCAGGGCCCAGCCATGCCCCCAGGGTCCCCTCAGAGAAGTCGGTCTCTGCAGAGGGGTTTGCCCACAGAGGAAGTTTTCTGTGAGCTCCTAAAGCCCCACGCCTGGCATCAGTGTGACAGTATCCTGAAGAAGTGACAGGTGTTAAAAGAACCAGCTTCCAGTGAGTTTAAAGTGCCCCATTTGGAATGGGGATCACAGGGTTTGCTTTTCCACCCCAGACACTGTTGGTGGGCAAATGTGAGAACACAGTCCTACCTGGGTTCAAACAACAGGGGCTTCCTGACACACATTCTCTGTCCAGGCTCATCAATCCTTAAAAGCTTCCCTGAACATCAGCCTCAAGTTGTGGAGGAGACTAACCAACCCAGCAGTACATTCTAGAAGCCAGCCCTTCCAAGCAGGATGCAAGCTGGGGCTAGGAGCACTGAACCTGCTAGCACAGCTGTGGACTAGACTGTGGGCTCATGGCCACCAAGCTAATATTCTAGTCCCTCTCTCTACCTCGGGCAAGAAGACCTGGGGCTTCGCCCACCTGTGGGGGCCTTTCCAACTGCGGGGAGCTTCTGTAGGTCCTGCCCCTGAGCTGGCTCACATGGACAGCGATCCAGTATGCCTCAGAGGGGTGCACCGGGCCTGGAGCCACTGGTCTGCACAGATGGATCCCTGCCCTCCTAGCCCCACTGGCTCCCAGCTGTTTACCTGGGAACAGAACAGACATGTTGGCCCCCGGGCACTGCTCTGCTCCATGACCTGGCCTGACACCCAACCAGCTGTGTCCTGGGGTGCCAGTCACAGGTGTTCCTGCTCTAAACCCTGAGACTTGTCCCTGGCCCAGCAGCCAGAGATGGCCATGTCATCTCAGGTATGTCCTGACTACCTAAAGGCAATGCCAACAAACGTAAACTAATCACACCGCGTGGTCCTGCGGCTTCTTGGTGAGTGTAACACCATGTCACCTTTGATAGGTCTCTCTGGGCTTGGCCTGGTGGGTGGTGCCAATAGTGGGGGACTCAAGGGAAGATGTGTGCTCCCCGTGGGGTAAGGACAAAGTCCCAAGGTGACAAATGTGCTGGGTGAGGTGACTGTTCTCATCAGGGGACCTTTGGTCCCTCTTTCTCAATGCATCTCCTCTGTCACTACGATTTAAAGGTCTTGAGCCACAGGGGAGGTGGGTACAAGGCCCTTCCTTCAATCAGATGGGAAATCGCTAATCTGGGCTCATCCCCACGAGACTGGTTCTGGTGGAGGAAGTGTGTGTGTGTGGGTGGGGGGGGCTGAGCACTCAAGCAGGCGCGTGGGTGGTGACAGGCACAGTCTCACTGCCCTGATTACCACAGTGCCGACAGCAAACCTGCAGACTCATGATGCAGCAGGGGCAGCCGTGGCAACCCCAGACAGGCCAGCACTGAGGGCTGCACCATGCCGGCACATCTGGGCAGGGCCTCAGGTGAACTGCTGGCCTCGCCTGCTCCAGTTTCCCAGGTAGATAATGACCAACCCGCAGGTGGGTGGGGTGAACCCTGCATGTCTGCCAGGGCTGAGTTAAGTAACCAAACTGCAAAAAACATGGCAGTGGAGTAGCTTTGTGTGTATGTGAAAAGGGGTGGCCTTTTCTCCATGGTTTATGCAGAAAGGACACCCAAATGTTCTGCTTAGGTGCATGTTTACCTGGGCTGTGTGGCTTGGGTGCAGGCCTCTGCCAGAGGGTCTTCCTCCTCTTTGTCCCTGGAGGCTTGGTGGCAGGGGAGTGGGGCTGGACCCCATCTCTCTGCCATGGGGGAGAGATAGCAGCTGGGCCATTCCCACCTGCCCAGCCCACTGGCCTCCCTGATCCAACCGGACTTCATTCCTAAGCAGAACACATGCCTTGTCCTGGGGCTGCTGGACCAGCTATTTGTGAATTGAACCTTACTTTAAACAAACCAAGAGGGTTTATCGGGCCCACTGGTGGCCTTTCTCACTGACCAGAAACACCACTTTTAAGGTCTGTGTACTGCACCCTGAGCTTTCTTAAGTAGGGCTGCCCAGAGGCCACCCAGCAGAGCCCACCCTGTGGTGTCCACCCAGCAGATCCCACCCCAATGGCGCCCACCCTGCAGAGTCCCCTGGTGGACGGGGGTGCCTGCTCACCCATCAGGCCACTCAGGAAGACGCCATAGAGAGAAAGACCAGTGGTGGCCGCGTTCCACACGGTGCCGATGACAGCGTAGAGCAGGATGGTGCCCAGATTGCCAAAGAAGAGCCGATTGGGCATGAAGTAGCCGGCGTCCAGCACGATGGGGGGCAGCAGGTAGAAGAAGAAGACGGTGGGCGTGAGAGTGAAGGATGCGATGTGGTCAGCTGCCCAGACGATGCCGCCCAGCACCAGGCCCAGCACAATGAGCAGTGCACTCTCGGGAACCACGCTGGTGACCTTGTGGGACAGGTGGAAGCCTGCGGGGGAGGGGAGTGTCAGGGGGCCAGGACCCCTCAGGGGAAGGACAAGAAGGTTGGGGGACAGGGACCCCACAGGAGGGGCCACCCTGACATCAAAGGACAGACACGGGCTCAAGAAGCAAGGCCCTGCATCACGTCTGTGGACACTTCCCTCGGCCACATTCATGTGGCAATCCACTATCAGCTGCCCCCTCCAGGCCTGGCCAGAGCACATCCTCTTCAGGTCTCATTTCCTGCCCAGGGAATGGCACCTCCTGGGAACAGAGCTTTCTAATGGCAGGGTCTCCAGAGCTCCCTAAAGGAACTAGCTCCACTGTCCACATTCTAATTTTTAGGGGACCATGACCCCCAGAGGTCTTCCCTCCCATGGCCAGCCCCTTGGCCCCCTCGACCCTCTGGGCACTCAAGGCTGCCAGGATCTCAGGGGGCGGAGGCCCCTCCCACGCAGGCCGGAGGAGCCCATTTCTCCTTTGTTCTATTGTAAGACTCAGAAAAAAGTGATAGTGCCTACGTTAAGCCTGTTTTCAAAATAGTTGGAATGCTGACAGAAGCGGTGGACTCCTTCTGCTTAAGCAATATTTGGCATAATTATCTTTTTCATCCACTGAAGTTCTCTGCTTAGTGAGAGGACTTCTTTGAAATTCTGAGTTGAGCTGTCTTGAGCTGCCAGGACCCCCAGTCCCAGTGGGGAGGAGAGGGTTGCAGAGCACAGGGCGCTGTCCTGCCAGGGTCCTGCCCCATCTCAGGAAGAATTCTTGGGTGAGGCCCGAGGAGGCAGCCAGCTCAGAGGCTGGGTCCTGCCTGTTCTGATCCAGCCCCACCTGTCAGGTTGCCTCACCCTCCCTGGCTTGTTTCCTCACTTGTAATTACGGGTGGGTCATAGTGGGGGCTCCCTGAGGAAGGAGGTCTCCTGGCCTCACTGTTGTTTCTTCCTCGTGGACAGCCCTCTCCAATTTGGCTGAGAAGCCACATGACAGACCCAGTACAGGACCTCCCAGGTACCATGGCCTCTGTGACCTACAAGCCCCTCCTGCATGCTGGGTAAGAATCAGGTTTCAGCCGGGAGAGGCAGAATGGGTTAGTGCTTCTGGGACCTGTGGACCCGCTGAGGGTCCTGGTCCCGTGCCCACAAGCCTGCAGGTCCTCTGGAGCCCCAGCCCAGCTGCACATCTCGCATCCTGACCAGGCCCTGCTTCCCCCTCCAATATGAAATGCACACACATCAGGTGGAGGCAGCATCTCCTTGCCCCACCCCAGGGGAGCCTCCCAGGAAGCCCAAAGAGGGAGTTCCCACCCTCATGGAGAAAGTCGAAGGCCCAGGAGACTGGTGCCTGGATATTGCCACAGGCTTGAGGACAGATGACAATTGGCACCAGAGGGTGACTGCCTGGAATGAGGGATGTTGTTTCGGAACACGGAGGGCCAGTTTCCTTGAGATCCTCAGGCCCTGCCTGGCTTCTCAGTAGGAAAACATCCTGGCCTCACCAGAGCTTACAGGCTCACATCCCCTGGAGGGTCTTCTCCCCAGGCTTGGCAGGGGCCATGATGTGGGTGAGAAAGGGCAGGGGTCCAGCACGGCCCACCCTGGGCCCAGTTCTACTCCCACACGACAGTGTCCAAGAGCTCCACCCTCGGCAGCAATGGGCCTCCCAGAGCCGCACAGAGAGCTAGCCTGCAGCAAGAGCACACAGAGACTGTCTCTTTCTGCCACAGCATGCTCCAACTGCCCTGGGCTCTGGGACGTTGGGAGTTGCCCTCTGCTCTAGGAAGAGACATGGGAGGCCTTGCCCTTCCTGTGTGGCTTGTGGCCCTGACATCCAAGTGCATAGGGTAGCACAAGAACCCCCTGTAGGTTCCAGGGCCCCACTCCAGACACCAGACTCAAAAGGTCCTAGGCCATTCCAGTAGTCTACATTTTAACTGGTCTAAAGGCCCCTCTCTGGTGGACTCTGGAAAGGACTGGGGAGTGTGTCCCTCCATCTGGACTCTTCCTAATTGTTTAATAATATCCAGAGAGAACCAAGCTGATAGTCTTCTCTTCCCTCCTAATGGCTTTGGTGTCCAGGAGCTGCATTTAGAAGGCCAGTAGTCCCTAGCCTTGCTTCTCTGTCCTTGGCTGGGCCATTGGTGAGGGCATGCCTTTCTCTGGGGATGGGGGTGCCACCCTCTCCCGCTCCCTTGAATTCACAAGAGCTCCAAGCCAGCTGTTTTGGGGGCCACCTATCTGGAGGCTCTAGCTCCATTCACCATTCATTCATACAAGTCACTGTTTTCTACAAAATGCATGTTTTCTGTCCTTCCTCATGTCTTGGCCAGGCTCCAGCAGAGACTGTATTTGTGGCAACCTCCTCACTTGTTCCTTTTTCCTTTTACTAGGTAAAGTAGCATTGGTTGTAGGTCCTTGCTTTTCATCATCTTGAATATTTTATGCCCAATCCCTTCTAGCCTGAAATGTTTCTGTTGAAAAATCAGATGACAGTCTAATGGGAGCTCCCTTATAGGTAACTAACTGCTTTTCTCTCATGGCTTTTAAGATTCTCTCTTTGTCTTTAACTTTTGCTATTTTAATTATGATGTGTCTTGGTGTAGGCCTCTTTGTTACCCTCTTGTCTGAGACTCTCTGTGCTTCCTGCACTTGTACGTCTTTTTCCTTCACCAGGTTAGGGAAGTTTTTGGTCATTATTTCTTCAAATAGGTTCTCAATCCCTTGCTCACTCTCTTCTCCTTCTGGTATCCATGCTTCATGTTGTCCCAAAGGTTTCTTAAACTCTCCTCATTTTTTAAGTATTCTTTCTTTTTGCTGTTCTGCTTGGGTGTTTTTTTTTTTTACCTTTTCTCCCAAATCACTGTTTTGATCCTCTGCTTCATCTAACCTACTGTTTATTCCTTCCAGGGTATTATTTATTTCAGACATTGCATTCTTTATTTCTGACTGGTCCTTTTTTATGGTTTCTATGTGTTTTTTTTTCATGCTCTTGAGCATCCTTATAATCATTACTCTAATAAACTCTGTATCTGATCAATTGCTTGCCCCCACTTCATCTAGTTCTGGACAATTCTCCTGTTCTTTCATTTGGGGACTGTTTCTTTGTCTTCCCACTTTGTCTGCCTCTTTGGGTTTGCTTCTATGTATTAGGTAGATCCACAAAGATTCAGTCTTAATGTGTTGATGTGGTTTCTTCTGTAAGTCCTTGGTTATCAGGCTTCTCTCCAGCTCGTGTTCAGCTGGTTACTCAGGACGACTTTTCTATAATTTAGTTGTAATTCCAGTTTGGTCCTGGGAGGAGGTTGGTGTAGCTTCCATCTACTCTGCTGCCACCTTAGATGCCCTCAGTCTTGCTTTTTAAGGGCCACATGGTAGGCACCTGTCCAGCAAAGCTCCAGAGCAGCCAGGAGGTGCCCACGGGTCTGTGGGCCTCTTGGAAGATTGAATCCAGTGACTGAAATACAGCACCGAGGTCACGGGGCCTAGGGCCAGACTTAGGGGGCACCAAGTGACCTCCAAACTCTAGTAGGCCCCTTGCTGAGGCAGCAGCAAGGGATCCCCAGAGCTGGCTCAGGTTGTATGGTCAGGACTCAATGTTTAGTCACAACCTCTTCCCAAATTAGAGATTCACCACAGATCACGAGCATTATGAATTTCCCCTTGACAACTGCAGGGCCAGAGGGGTGGGAAGGTGCCGTGGGACCAGGCTTATCCTTAAAAACAACAACAACAACAAACTTTGCACTTTACGAACTGGAAGTCCTGACTGACACCATCAGCTAATCCTTTGCTGCATTCCTGTATGGCAGCTGGTTACTACAAAATCTTATTAATTTGGGAAATGAGCAGATGAGAGGCCAACTTCAGACCAGATGCGCTTGCTCAGAAGTAAGCCCTTAAAATTACACACACACACAAAATTTGCACTTTTTACTCACTGAGAAACATATGACCACACATAGGCATTTGTTTCTGAACTTCTGCTGTGAGTAATGGGCACACTCTGCAAGGGCAGAATCCTGGGAGTGGGTGCATTTTAAAGTTGAGGGCTCACCTGTGTCCTCCTGTGTAGAAGTGCTTGTCACATTTGCCCACGAGGGGCAGTGGGCGGCCCTGTCCTCATCCCAGGCAGATGAGAAGCGGCACCCCCTGGCAGATTTAGTCTGACTTCTCTTCACATTTGGGAGCCATTTTTTCCTTTTCTGTGACCTGTTTCTTCACTGCATTTGTTTGCAACTTCACAGGTTCTCAAGCCTCTTCTTCTCAACACATTGCTCTTCTTATACTGGTCCAGGGACATTTTCACTGTCAGAGGTATGGCCATTTATCTTTGTACTTTGTTCGTGTTGTTTTGTTTTGTTTTGCTTTGTGTAGACATCTTCTCTTTGGGTAAATCTATTCATCTTTGGTTCTATGGCTTCTGGACGTTGTGTTATGCTTCAAAAAGCCATTCCTACTCTGATTTCTATTAAACTTTTAACATTCAATTTAACTTTACTTGAATTTAACAAAGAAAATATTTTAAAATAATCGTGAAGCTGAAAGATCTGCCCAACCCCAGAGAGAGCCTTCCCTGAGTCTGAGTGTTCGTGGACAACTCACTGCCCCCATGGCTGGGGCTCCCACACCCCCAACGGCCACAGGGGCTGTGACATTGTGTTCTGCCCTGAGCTCGCCACTGCCCTTCAACCACACTTCTCTGTCCTGTGTCCTAGAATGCCTGAGTTTCACCTTCTCACATCCACAGACATTTGCCTGATGCCTGTGTTGCGAGCTCGTGTCCTGGGGTCGCAGAGCTGCCCAGAACCTCCCGGAGATGCTGTACGTCACCTTTGGGCCCTGAGCGGTGTGAGGAGGAAAGGCAGACCAGCTCCTCTTACGTACTTATTTCACCTGAGTGAATCACCTGTTGGCTTGCTTTTTTTCTGTCTGGTTGCAGGAAGAAATGTTTAATCCTTGAGAACATCCTTATAGCAAGGACACCTCTCAGTGCTGACTTTCTTCTAACGCTGGGGATGTCTTTTCTGCTGCCACCCTGTCCTCTCTTCACTTCAGTGGTCAGCCTCTGGTTACTGGTTTAATCTCTCAGACTTGGGGACAAGGGGAGGGTAGCGGTCTGAGACTGTCTGGGCTCTCCATTTTCACCCAGAACTCCGGGTCTCTGGTTGATGGGATTTTTTCTCAAGTGTGTCTTGCCAGCCTGGGCCAGGCCGGGCCCACTTCCCTCACCTCCCATGACCACCTCAGACAGCAGGCTGCATTGTAATGAGCTAATTATACTGAAAACTCAATTGGTCTAAAGTGGCAATTTGCTAGTGGTTTAGCAATTAAACACATAATGGGCATTTTAGGAACCAGGCAATTCTGGTTGAAAGTGCCCTGTGGCGTGGCTCCTGCTGCTGAGGGTGAGGTTCCCCGGCCAGAACCGGGCCTGGCCACCGTGGCATGGTCCTTGGACACAAGAAGGACTCGGCCCTTGGTCTGGACCCCAGTCACTGCAGGCCACACACTTCCTGCCATGGCCTGCACATTACCGGGATAGGGTAATAATATTCAGGTCTCAGGGTTATTGTGAAAACTTACCGAGGTAGTGGGGTGGAGGTGACCTCAAGCACCGCACACATGGGCCTTTCTCTTCCACCTGTGCCCTCCGTCCACAGCCCACAGTCCTGTGCGAGCAAAGGTGGGGAGGACACCCACCCAGTACTTGTGTAGTTGCCTCCAATCACACAGCTGAGGCACTGCCACTGCCTCGGGCCGCTTGGTCTTCTGGGGATTCACCCAAGGAAGGTGCCAGGGTGATGGGAGCAGGACACAGAGTGGTCAGATGAGGGGCTCCAGTCCCTCGCCTCGCTCCTCACCACTGTCCTCATCACCAGAAGACCCAGCACCTCAGTCCCTGCTGTAGGGACCATATGCTCAGGTGGGTTTGGCCACTCAGACAACAACGGCAGTGGGAAGATCCTGAGTTCCCTCCCAGCCTACGTTCTCTTTACTTCCAAAGGAACAAGGGACCACCAGGCATGTGTGAGCAGTAACCTGGTCACCTCCTCTGAACCCATAGCTCCGGGGTCCACATTTGGCCTGTCGAAGGCCTGAGCCACAGAGAAAGGTCCTGTATCCTATGACCACGTGCTACCAGGGTGGCCTTGATTGGGAAGCAAGGACATGGTATAACCTTGTGCATCAAAATTCTGCATTTGCTGGGGAGAAGCCAGGCCCTTTCGGTTGGAAGGGCAGAGGAGCTGTGCTTTGTGTGTCTCGTGGTGTGTAAAAGGCAGAGCGCCATCCAGCTGTGCATCAGCCCCACATGCCGAAGTGGCAGCTGCTGCCAGAGCCAGAACCAAGACAAAGCTTTCCAGGGGGACACTGGCTCCCCGCACACTCAAACACTTCCTTGGTGGCAGCCCACCAGAATAAACTCCAACGCAGCACACACTGACACACTCCCAGGGCTGACAGCGCGGAGCAATCGTGACAGTGGGGGGCGGCATGGGAGTCTCTGTACAGGATAAAATCAAAGTGTGTCACGGACATGAGGCCACCCAAAAGCAGAGCGAGGCCCGCCAGGTCCGGAGTTCCCCTGCTGTTCACTGTTCTTCCAATAATGAACTTCAATGAAGTGACTTCCAAGACCACAAGTAACTGCCCAGGCCACAGAGTTACAGCTAATTAAGTGCAAACAGCATTAGTTCTAATTACAACCTCTGACCAGTGTTAAAGGTCAGAAGGAGATGACCAGCCAGCCATTTCCGGAGCAGGCCCCGGACAAAGCTGGCACCAAGGGGCTCAGGAAGGTCATTGCTGGTGTGTATCACTCCCCCTGATACAGAGCAGGGCCCTCGACCTGGTTCAGGTCCTGCGTCGTTGCTGCCTCCAAGGACCTCTCCACAAGATTCAGCTGAGTCTACGCAAATGCAACAGCACAGTAAATCCTTTGGTTTTACTTTAACATGTGCGAGCCTGATAAATTAACCCTGCAGACAAAATAACCAGAGCAACCCAGAACTCCTTTCCAGAGGCGGGACAGGACGCACTTGGGACCCATGTCACTTGCTAGGAGTAGCAGGTCAAGGCTGGATCTGAAATGTCACATGCACAGGTACATAAAGACACACAAGGACATACTGATGACACACAGAAATAAAGACACAGACACATGCAGATGCACACACAGAGATAGATACACACACACACAGACACGCAGTCACAAATACACACAGACACACACAGATACACATACAGACACACAAGCACATGGGCACCCAGCACTAACTCTCCAGCATTCTCTGCACACAAGGTGTGGGGTCCCATCAGCACACCTCCAGGACAGAGGCTGGCTCCCTGTACCCGCTGCCACTCCTCTCTGACCTCCACGCCCTGGGTGTGCTCACTCGGCACCCTGGGAGAAATTACAGCGAATGTGTCAGCCGAGTCCAGGGCAGGAGGCAATGATATTTATAGATTCCACAAACATTATCTAACTGACCCCACACCTCCTTCCCGAGAGGATGTTCCAGATGGGTGCTCTGAGGTCACCATCAGAAGAAGCAGATGGGAGCACAGTGAAGGGAGTCCCAGGCCCCTGGCAAGGGCGCACTGGTGGGTAAGGAGATGGCTGCTTCCTGCACCACGTGCGTAGGGCTTGGGGGACTGGCCCTTCTGTTCACAAACCACAAAATGTTTTAAACATCACGTGGCTACAAAACTCACGCACACTTTGTCAACTTTTAAATTAAAAAAGGAAAATTGTTAGTGGCTTCCTACGGGAGCGGCAGTTACTTTAATTCTGAGCCATGGTGAGCAACAGACATGAGGACAGAAGGAAGGCTGGGCCTCTCTGGGACGGCTCTGGCCTTTGGTCTACGTTGTGGCCTCCATGTCTGACAGACAGGGAGACCCTTCACCCTTTGGTCACAAACACTGACGAGCTCAGAAAGTCCTTTGGGCCTATGTTTAAGACGGTGTGTGAGTCCTGAAATACTGAGGTCCCTCCCATGACTGTCCTCTTTGGAGAATACATTTGAGCACAGACGTTCCTGCTTTGAATTATTTCGTTATCCTCATCATTTATGTTTGTCTGTCACACCATCTCTCATAAATATTTTTGTAGAAGGTGTTGCTCAAATAGGGTTGGGTGCAGCTTTCACGAGAGCCCCCACTGTTTCCCTGTGACCCACGTCACGAACAGATGTGTCCTCTGGGGTCAGATTAGAAAGCCACAGTGAGAATAACTCAGTGGACTGCTTCCCTGGTGCCCGGTAGAGAGCTAGAGGCTGGTGGCTGGTTGGGTGCTCACACTGTGGTTCCTGAGGCCTGGGGCTCAGGGCAGGGGTCTCAGGAAAAGCAGTAAGACAGAACGGGGTTTTAGATTCATCTTCAAGCCCTAGAGAAAGACCCAGAGGAACACCTTCCTTTAAAGAAACCATCCTGTATTCAGAAGCATCCACCCCAAGGCTGTCCCTTGTAGGGCAGGTAGCAACCACCGAGCAGGTGTTATTGATATATTATGTGATTCAACACATTAATGGTAATGAATAGGAAGTGCTGTCTGGTGAAGCCTGACATTAAGCGATTCAACACATTAATAGTAATGAATAGGAAGTACTGTTCGGTGAAGCCTGTGAGCAAATCGTGTGTGGCCTTGGTATGACCCACGGGAGCCAGGGCACCAGCTCTGCCTGCAGCAGTGGAGCCTCCACTCTGCAGCATCTTTCTGCCCAAGTGCCTTCACCTCCTCAGTCCTTCCTCCATGTCAGTCTGCTCCCAAAGTGCTCCACATACAAAGGATTATACATTTTAACATACAGATTTGAGAGAAGATCTGCAGCAATTACAGGTGTCTCCTGCTTTTCCAAAGTCCACATTAAGTCACTTTGCTTTTATGAAAGACCTACATTAGTACCTGTTTTTGCTAACTGGAAGAAATTCAAAGAGGATTTTTGTTTTTATGAAAAAAGGCAAAAAGCATAAAAAGCATTCAGCGTTTGTTCTGCAGCAGCCGTTACAGAGGCAGCGGCACCCCGAGCAAGGAGCGTGGCAACACTTTTACTACATGTTAGTGTTATTTTAGGTTGTGTGTGTTATTTGGTATGATCTGGTGGGTCATGTTTTCAGTCTGGGAACATTCATTTGGTGATTGTTTCTCCTGTTTATGTCATTTTGGCTTAAGAAAGCTTTCATAGGAACATTCTATTTTTGAATTATGGGGGAAACCTGTATATCTTTATGGCTGGAAATTGGCGGAGTAGCTCCTATTGTAGCAACTCTCCCTCTCTCCCTCAAGTAACAAGCATGAACTCTGTCTCTGCCTGTCTCTCTGATATCTATGTATCTACATATAATTAATAATAAAATATGTACTATTAAATATATATGTTATATTTATTTTATTATGTATATTATATTATATTTATTAATATATATATATATATATACACTGAAGAGAGACCAAAAGAAAGAGAAAGCAGAAACTGGAGGGGCTCTAAACTTTGAGGAAAGAATGAGCCCTGGTAATTTCCCTGTTTTTTTTTTTTTTATGGCTTTTTCCAGAGGTCAAATCCCAGCTAGTCTCATGCAGAACAGCTAAAGATCAGAAAGAAACCTGTAGTCTTCCTCAATTGAAAAACCAAAGGACAAAGATCAGTGTAAGCACAGCAGCTGAGAAGTGAAGGGGGAAATCCCAGAAAGGGAAGAGCCGGAAAGGCCAAACCCCAGAGCGAGTGTGTGATTTCTTTCCAGGTCTCTGGCTGATCTATCTTTGCATTACACATGAGAGAGGCAGGCCCAAGCACCAACAGAAGCCAAAAGAAATGTGCAAAGATTTCAGCTGCTGTCACCACAGGGGAGGCATTTTTGGAGTTTTAGTCCACTCCTGGTAAAACAATAATGGAGCAACAACAATGAAGCAACAACTACCCCCAAAATCAATGTTCTTCAGAAGAACCTAACAGAACACATGATGTCACAAGGTGTCAGTAACAATGTCCTGAATACAACCCAAAATCACTAGACCAGCGATTTTCAACCTTTTTCATCTCATGGCACACATAAACTAACGATTAAAATTTTGTGGCACACCAAAAAATATTATATTTTTTGCCAATCTGACAAAACACTAGGTATAATTTTGATTCATTCACACCAGATGGCTTTTGTTGTGTTGGCTGTTGCCGTTTCTTAATTTGACAATCTAATTTAAGGGATAATTTGAGGGGAAAAAGGTCAGTGTTCCTGACTAAATAGTCAGGTATTGCATGTTTTAAAAATTCTTGCAGCTCACCAGCATGCCATGGCACACTGGTTGAAAATCACTGCGCCAAACATGTGAAGAACAAGCATAGTGGAAGCCATAAACCAATGGAGACCTCAGAGGGACGTAGATGTTAGAATTAGCAGACAAGGATTTCGAAACACCTATTAAAACTATACTTAAGGATATTAAGGAAAATATAATAAATTAACAAATAGTAAATCTTAGTAGTGGAATAGAACAGGGATTGGCAATTTTTTTCTATAAGCGCTTGATAGTGGTGTTCAAGATGGTGTAGCATAAGAGAACACTGAATTCACCACCTCCCATAAGCACACTGAAATATACACATATATGGAGGGGAATTCCTTTTGAGAGACAACTGAGGGATTAATGAACAGTTTCTGAACAACAACCAAGAGAAAAAGACCAAATAGAGAAGACTTGAAAACTGTGGGAGCTTTCTGGGAGCCATGGGAATTCTCCAGGGTTGGAGGTGCCAGTGACTACCATGTTTGTGTCCCTCTCCACTTTGATAGGGCAACTGGGAGTTCTATTTGGGTGCTTTGGTCTACCTACAAGATCACTGCAGCACATTCCCAACCACACTGCTCAGAGCCCATTTCTGCTCTGATTAAAGGGAGCAAGCAGGACCAACAGGTGTCACCACATGCACCTAGCTTCCCTACCCAGAGCTGCTCTAGCCCAACAGACCAGTGCCCTAGGCTCTTAGGCACCTGTCAGACCCCAATCAGCCTGCCAAAACCACCCAGCACACACAGCCTATACAGAGGTCGCTTTTACACAAGGACACTTTTTTAAGACTTGGAGAGTGATATTTTGTCTAATTTATACAATCAAACATAGAAAGTCAAACAAAATGAAAAGACAGAAAAATATCTTTCAAATGAAGGAGCAAGAAAAATCCCCAGGGGAAAAAAAAAATCCTAAACAGAGATAAGTAATTGCTTGATAAAGAATTTAAAGAAAAGTTCATAAGGATTCTCACCAAAATTGAGAGTAGAATACAGGAACTTAGGGAACACTTCAACAAAAAGGAAATATGATAAAGAATCAAGCAGAGCTGAAGAATACAATAACTGAAATGAAAAATACTCTAACAGAAGAACAGACCAGCAACCTGGAAAACAGACAAGTGGAAATCAACCAATCAGAATAGCAACAAGAAGAGGATTCTTAAAAAATGAAGATAGTTTAAGGGACCTCTGTGATAGCATCAGGTGCACAAACATTCACATTATAGGGATCCCAGAAGGAAAAGGGGAAAAAAAGGGAACAGAAACTCTATTTGAAGAAATAAATGGCTGAAAACTTTCTTAACCTGGAGAAAGAAACAGAAATCCAGGTCCAAGAAACACAGTGAGTTCCAAACAAGATGAACCCAAAGAGACCCACACTAAAATATAATGTAATTAAAATAGCAAAAGTTAAAGAGATGATTTTGAAGGCAGCAAGAGAAAAACAACTAGTTATACACAAAGGAAACCACAAAAGGCTGTTGGCTGATTTTTCAGAAGCAACAGTTACAGGCCAGAAGAGAGTGGCATGTAAGGAACCTACAATCTAGAATAATTTACTCACCAAGGTTATCATTCAGAATTGAAGGAGAGATAAAGAGTCCTGAACAAACAGAAACTAAAGGAGTTCCTTACCATTAAACCAGTTTTACAAGAAATGATAAAGAGCATTCTTTAAGCAGAAAAGGAAAAGCCATATTCAGAAATAAGAAAATATGAGACAGAAAAAATTCGCACAGGTAAAACCAAATATTTAATAAATACAGTGAGTAAGACTTTAAAAACCTACTATGAAGGTCAAAAGACAAAAGTACCAAAAATCAACTCAAACTACAATAAGTAGTTAGGAAATTCGCAAAACAAAAAAGTTCTAAATATGATGCAAAAAACATGCAGCATAGAGAGGGGAATAAAAATGTAGTACTTTTGCTACTACATGCATCTGGCATCCCTGCCAGAATATATTAAAACTTAAATTTCTATCAACTTAAAATATACTGCTATATATACAGAATGATATATATAAACCTCCCGGTAACCACTAAAATAACCTACCAAAGCGGCAAAGAATAAAGAGAAAGAGACTCAAACAAAACACTAAAGAAAACCAGCAAACCACGAGAGAAGAGATGAAGAGAAGAGGAAAAGATCAGATAAGAACTATTCAATACAAAAATAACCCAAAACTATTTTAAAATGGCAATAAATACATACTTAATAAATATTTTAAATGTAGATGGATTAAATGCTCCAATAAAAAGATATAAAACTGGCTGCATGGATTAAATAACATGATGCATCTCTATGCTGCCTACAAGATACTCACTTCAAATTGAAAGACACGTACAAACTGAAAGTGAAGGGATGAAAAAAGATATCCCATGCAAAGAGAAGGAAAATAAAGCTGGGTTAGCAATGCTCATATCAGACAAAAATAGACTTTAAAACAAACAATGTAAAAAAAATACAAAGAATTACATTGGCTAATTATAAAGGGGTCGATCCAAGTAGACGATATAACAATCATAAATATCTATGCACCCAGCATAGAACCACCTAAATACATAAAGCAAATATTAATAGTCATAAAGGGGGAAATTCACAAAAACACAATAATAGTAGGGGTTAAAAATCAACTCACATCAATGGACAGATCATCCAAACAGAAAATTAACTACAAAATAATGGTCTTAAATATCACATTAGACTAGATCAACTGAATAGACATTTATACATTTCATTCAAACACTGCAGAATACATGTGTTTTGTAAGTGCACATGGAACATTCTCCAGGATAAATCATGTATTAGGCCACAAACAAGTTTCAGTAAATTCAAGACGACTGAAATCATATCAAGCATCTTCACTGACCACAATGGCATGAAACTAGAAATCAACTACAGGAAGAAAACTAGAAAAAAAACCACAAACACAGAGGCCAAACAACATGCTGTTGACAATCAGTGGATCAAAGAGGAAGGCAGATGGGAAATCAAAACTACCTTGAGACAAATGAAAGTGAAAATACAACTTTCCAAATTTTATGGGATGCAGTAAAAGCAGTTCTAAAGAGAAAGTGAATGCTCTACAACCCTACCTCAAGAAGCAGGACAAATCCCAATTTAAAAATGTGACTTCACACCTAAAAGGAACTAAAAAAAGCAAAACAAATAAAACCCAAAGTAAATAAAGGGAGGAAATAAGATCAAAGCAGAAATAAACACAATAGAAATTTAAGAAATTAGAAAAGATCAATGAAACTAAGAACCGTTCTTCGAAAAGATAAACAAAATTGACAAACCTGTAGCTAAATCATTAAGAATAAGAGAGAGCCCACGTAAATAAAATAAGTGAAAGAGCAGTTACAACTGACACCACAGAAATAAAAAAGATTATTAAAGAATACTACAATCATATGCCAATAAATGTGATAATCTAGAAGAAATGAAAAACTTCTAGAAGCATATATCCTTCCAAGGCTAAACCAGAAAGAAAAAATCTAAACAGATTGATTACCAGCAACGAAATTGGAGCAGTAATCAAAAAACTCTCAGCAAATAAAAGTCACAGATGAAGTCTACCAAAAATTTAAAGAATTAATACCTATTCTTCTTAAACTATTTCAAAAGATCAAAAGAAATGCTTCCAAACTCATTCTATGTAGCCAGAATTGCCCTGATACCAAAACCAGGTAAAGACATTACAAAAAAAGAAAATTACAGGCCAGTATCATTGATGAGCAGAGACAAAACTCCTCAACAAAATATTAAAAACTGATTCAACAATACATTAAAAGGATCATACACCATGACAAAATGGAATTTATCCTAGGGATGTAAGGATGCTTCAACACTGGTAAATTAATCAACATGATACATTTCATTAATAAAGTGAAAGATAAAAATCACATTATCATCTCAATAAATGTAGACATTTGACAGAATTTCAATTATGATAAAAACTCTCAACAAAGTGAGTACAGAAGGAACATTTTTCAATGTAATAAAGACCATACATGATAAATCCACAGCTAATATCATACTCAATGGTGAAAAGCTGGTAGCTTTTCCTCTTACATCACAAACAAGATGAGGATGCCCACTCTCACCACTTCTAATCAACATAGTACTGGAAGTCCTAGCCAGAGCAACCAGACAAGAAAAGGAAGTAAAAGGCATCTAAATTGGAAAGAAGTAAAATTCTCATCATTTGCAAATAACATGATATATATATATAGAAAACCCTAAGCATGCCACCAAAAAAAAACTATTAGCACTAATAAATGAATGAAGTAAAGTTGCAGGACACAAAATCAATATAGAGAAATTTGTTTCATTTCTATGTATTATAATAAATAATCAAAAGGAGAAATTAAGAAAACAATTTCATTTACAATTTCATAAAAAAAGCATAGATATGCAGGAATAAATTTAACCAAAGAGGCGAGAGACCTATACTTTGAAAACTATAAGACATTAAAAAAATGAAAGGGTACAAATGAATGAAAGACTATGCCTTGCTCATTGATTAAAAGGATTAATATTGTTAAAATGTCCTAACTGC